>CM037853.1:161154184-161269893 GCA_021234595.1 Delia radicum | reverse complement strand
TTAAATAAGTTTTGGGACTTTAGCACATTTAATTACTATAAATGCAATTAATGTTATCCCGATTGAAATGCATTTAAAAATGTAAAAATGTTTTCAATTAATTATTATCTTTATTAGACAATTTTCAAATTATGAAGGGCTCCTTAATATAATAACATTTTAAATAAATCATTTCCACATTTCAATATGCCGTATTAATTGAAAATAAAACGAAATTCGTTTTGAATTAAAAAAAAAAAAAAAAAAAACTAAATATATGGTCAATTATATATTGATTGAATCACAGCGATTAATTAAACATCTCTAATATGTTTTTCTTTTTATTATTTTTATTCCAGATTTCCAGAGAGAATTCGCAATATTTTCAAACTAAAGGAAATTAAAAAGTAGAAGCTTTTTAAACGCCATCAAATATTCAAAATACATTTATTTTAATTGCTAGCATCCAGTGTTTTTTTTTTCTCAATTATTTATTAATTTATTAAAAACAAAAAAAAAACAAATTGGTTAATATATCAGTAAGTGTTAAACATTTATTAACAATTAGTTTAAAGAGATTTTAATTTTTTTTTTTTTTTTTTTTTGTAATTTATTCCAATTTTAAGCAGGATAGCACCGGCAAACATGCCCCCCAAGAAATGGAACAATTTTTACCGGCGATGGTTTAAGCGGTAATACAAAGTAAGTAAGTTGATGAATTATACTATATTCATACATACTAAATAAAATCTAATTGTTAAAGTTTTATTGTTTCATTTAAATTTGAGCGGATATTATTATTATTAGAAGACAGGTTATTAAATTATTTAGCTGTTGATAACTTTGCAGTAGCGAGGCGTGACAATTTTTGTTTGCTAAAATTTTTTATGATCCACAAATTAGCCAATTATTGTTATAATTTGATAATAATACGTACTAATTCTATTGTACTATGGGCCAGAGTTCTAAACTAGTACTGAACATATTTGTACAAATATAGTTATTCTTGTTAAAAATTAAGTATTCAAATGTTTAAAGTAAAATATTTTAATTGCAAAAATTACTCATAACTATGTATATTAAAGTTTCATAAATAAGTAACATTTCATATAAAACGTATAAACTTTTCAATTGCCTGGAAACTTCCCTATGGGGAATGGGACCGGTTCTGCGTGTTGCCACAGGATCGGTCCCTTCGTGCCAGAGACCGGTCCTCTGCTAAAGCCCTACCCTATGTAAACAACTGGCCACTTTAACATGGGCTTGTCATAGGAGGGGGTCATTTGTCCTGCTTTAAACCACATAGTGGCATGCCACAGGACTTACCAAAGATTTGCATACCACAAGACTGTCGCTAAAGGGTCATGTCGTATAAAATAAACGAAAACTAAACAGCTTTCAATGGGTAAAATTCTGGCCAAGCTGGCTTTTTCGTGTTAATAAGCATTCTGGTTAAGTGGTATGTCCTCCCTTTACCAGTCACAGGATTGGTAATTTTAAGACAATTGACACTGCTTAACCCACTTCAGTATTAAATTACACCAGCCCTGTGATAAGTCCTTCTTTAACCAGTCACTTTTAAGTCAATTGACTCCTAATTCCCCATAGGGCTCAAACAGAACAAAAAATTCACTACCACCTCTGTTTCAACATGATTTTAAAAGTGTATACAAAACACAGAAAAATTTCAATAAACGTTTAATACCCGATGAAAAAAGTTGCGATATGGGTATATATTAGGGAGGGTCGATTTGTAGGGAGGCAAAAAAAATCGCTGAACTTACAAGGAAAATCGTATTCTAGGGATCAAAATAAGATACTTTGCCGAAGCAAACATACCTCTAAAACGAATTCTGATGTCCCGACTTTTGACCAGTAGGGTCAAATTTTAAAAAATCCCACTCTGATATTTCAGAAAGTAGAGGGAATCTCTCCAAGATTATGGGAGTTACTTCTTCTCCGGGAGACGCGCAAGCAGATTAATGCATAAATCATCATTCTAGGTGCCCGTTAAGGGGTTAATATTAAAGTTGAAAGATGGCCTTTTTAGCCGTGTTTTATAGCAAAATGGACAAATCTCGGATTGAGATATTTCAGAAAGTAGGAGGAGTCTTTCCAAGATTAGGGTCTCTATTTCTTCTCCGGAAGACGCTCTAGCTGATGAATGCATAAATTATATTAGATTGGGTTGGACTCGATTGGGGCACTCTAAATGGGTCAAAGTGGGATTTTTCAAAATTTGACAATACGGGTCAAAAGTCGGGACATCAAAATTCGTTTTAGAGATATGGTTCCTTCGGCAAAGTTTCTTATTTTGATCCTAGAATACGATTTTCCTTGTACGTTGAGCGATTTGTAAATCGACCAGCCCTAGTATATATAAACATATCTAGTCATATATATAATTTAATATCACATTTTATCTTAGTTGATCCGAAAAATGGAATACACAACCTTATCTCATGTGATCCCAAGGGATATCATCTGATATAATTTGATCCGAAAAATAGGTCTATATAATTTGATCGTGTTATATAAAGGTTGTTTTTTTATAGAGGTATAGAACTTTGAAATGGAATAAAACAAAGATGAATTTTGTTAAATTGACATGAAATTTACTTTATTCGAAAGATAATCTTCTGGCATTATAATTTGACTTCTGGCATATGAACGCCACGGCTGGCTCGGACGTAGTCTAATCTGGATTTCCAATTTTGGATGACTTTTTCCAACATTTGTGGCCGTTTATTGGCAATAACGCGGCGATTGTTGTCCTCCAAATGGTCAATCGTTTCGGGCTTATCGATGTAGACTAGTGACTTCACTTATCCCCACAGAAAATAGTCCAGCGATGTTAAATCACACGATCTTGGAGGTCAATTCACGGGTCTGAAACGTGAAACTATGCGGTTACCAAACGTTTCCTTCAATAAATCAATTCTGGCACGAGCTGTGTGACATGTTGCGCCGTCTTGTTGAAACCACAGTTCCTGTACATCATGGTTGTTTAGCTGATGAACGAAAAAGTCAGTAATCATGGCTCTATAGCGGTCACCATTGACGGATAGACTGATTGGGGTCTTCCTCTATGACAATGACTTCTTCTGTACGCACTGTACGACTTCTCTGTGAATGCATATTATCATTTAGAGTAAACTTGGTGCGAAAACGTTCCATAGTTAATTGCTCTGATGGACGATTATGTTGACCGTAAAATAGACGTAGTGCTCGATACGTACTTCGAACAGACCAATGATTTTCAAAATAAATTTGCACAATTTGGAAGCGTTGTTCAGGCGTCAGTCTATTCATGTTGAAATGCCAAACCAAACGGAACATAAATCACTTGACAGATGACAAAATGTCAGCCAGTTAAAAAAGTGTTGCCAAGTTCTATACCTGAATAAAAAAAACACCCTTTATAAATTGATACAATTTGATATAACCTTATAAAATCCTTTAAAATTGTTTAGAAGTCCGTACTAATATTTTGTTTCACATTTCACATTATAAATTTAAATATAAATCAAAGGATTTTAAAATTAGATGTGATTTAAATTTGACTAATATGTGATACCATATACAATTATATGTAAAAGTAATCGATGTTTTTTCTTGTTTATACCATATATGTTTATATTTAATTATCAGATAATGCAAATTAACTTTTTTATTTTTTTCTCACATTTTTATTATTGCTTTTTTACTATTTTGCGACTTAAAATGATTTGTTACTCATAAATATTATTTAATCTATTTACTTAAAACTTTGTTTATAGTGTAGGTTTTCTAAGTGTTTACTTTGCCTTTTTTTTGCTTCAAATACAATGCATTTTCCTTTTTTTGTCTTTTCTGATAATATAATATAAAAAAGTGCTAGAGCCATTCGATTGTCTACAAATACGGTTGCTAGTATAGAGTCTGTTTTCTGGGTGTAGAATTATACGTGAGGCTATATATTATTATATATAAAAGTGATAAAATTTGCTTGGTTTTATTGTATCATATATACTTATATATATTTATACATGGAAGTATAGATTATCTCATATTTACTACTTTTATTTAACATGAGATACAACGATATATGATGATATATAAAGCTGTATTAAAAATTTTCGTAAAAATAAATATGAGTATATATATATATCGTTACATATGGTCGCATGTGTGACTATATATAATTATATCAAGCCATATATTAACATATATAAACTTTTTTCGTCGCTATACATATATCAACTTTTATTACATACAATATATGATCATATGTAACGATATATATTTCCATCTCATTTATTTTTACGAACATTTTCAATATTTCGTTATATCTTATGTTATATATGAGGTGATCTTTCTTATTTCACTATATATACTTGATATAGCTAAATATGAGATCACATATACTTCCACGTATAAATATATATACATATGTATGATACAATAAAACCAAACAAATTCTATCACTTTCATATATAATAATAAATGGCATCACATATAATTCTATATAAATATATTTTTGTTAAAATTAAATAGAAAAATTCTACTACTTATATATAATTATGTATATATAAACAAACATGGTAAAAATTAACAAAAACTCACTTTCATACATAATTATCAGGAAAGACAAAAAATAGCTAAAGTTAATGTATTTAAAGCAAAAAAAAAAAATATTGTAAAAAAAGTAAAAATTAAAAAAAGTACGCTTAAAAACAAAAGTTTAAAGTCAATAGAATAAGGCCTGTTAACTTATCTCAGAATAACCAAAGTTTAAGGCCTAACCATAGTTATGAATGTCAAATTTCGGTGGTTAAACTTTGGATATTTTTTAGAAAATTTACTCGCCCTAAATAATATTTTATGAGTATAGAAAGAACTTTAATTCAGAAAATTTTAAAAATCTTGTATATGGCATCACATATTATTCAAATTGAAATCACGTAAAATTTTCCAGTTCTTTGATTTTTATTTAAATGTTCCTTATTATTTGAAATGTGAAACAAAATACAAGTGCGGATTTCCAAAGAATTTTATGAATTTATATAAAATTTTATCAAATTATATATAACTTGATCTAAATAAGATATACCCATTTTTCGGATCAAATTATATCAGATGAGATCTCATGCGATCTAATGAGATAAGATTATCTACCAGCTATGATTTGATGTGATAATGATTTATATACATATATGACTATATATGATTATATATATCTACATCGGGACTTTTTTCGTCGGTATGGTATAACTAACTTATAATTTTCATGTTTTTTTAATTAAATTTTTTTTTTAAATTATCTACAACTATTAGAATTTCGCTCTCTTTATAAACTTTAATTAACGGTCAAATGTTAATAACATGATAACACGATATATGTATATTTTTTATTAATTAGTGTTTTTGTTGTCATTTAATATTCATTTAATAATTATGTACAAGTCGTTAAATTTTCATAACATTGACATTTAAAAAACTTTCCGGTAAATTTATTACGTATTTATTTGTTATCATCATTATTATTGGAAAATCAATATTAAAAAAAAAAAAAACTAAATAAATAATCCCTAGTTTCTACTTTGAATACAATTTTTAGTCAAGGTTTTTTAAATGTTCATTTCAAAGTTTAGTCGTTTATTTAAATATTAAATTGATGTTATAAATAAAATTAATGAGTGTTTAAAATGGAATCAGTAAAATTCTAGAGATTTGAAATAATCAAAGTTTTCCTTAATCGCGATAACGATATTTTTAATTTTGCACTTTTCTGAAAAATTATTTTTTGAAAAATGCTAAATTCGGTATTTTAGATCAACTCATTAAGGACACATCACAGATCCGCCAGACATTTTTCAACTAAACTTAGATATATAAATAAGTTTTTCGTTAGGAAATTGTTGTAATTTTTTTTGATTTCAAGCTGTCTCTTGTACATTAACAAGGGATATATTTCGGCACAGAACGGTAGATCTTAATGAACTTCGGATATGTTGCAGAGAATAAACATTTAAGGGACCCGTATTTTTTTATTAGCTGCTCATGTTTAGGTGTTACTAAGTGGAGTCAAAAATTATCACATTTTACGTTTTTTTCGGTTTATTTCGTTTTACTAGAAGTAACTATAGACCAATTTGGTATCAAGAGGTTTTTTGAAGACACATTCACTGGGTAGATAAATTTAGCTAAACAAATAGTTAGTAATGGTTATTTAATTTAATCGAGGGGGTGTCTGAGGTTTTTCCGATATTCCAAATTGTTCGGTTTTTATGCGACTTTTCCCGAAGAGCCTTTTTTCCCTATATTTCAAATAATTTAAAAATGTGACAACTCTGTGTCCACTATATGGGCAATTGGGTATCAAAATTTTTATTTTCTAAAGTACTTTAACCATGTGTACAAATAAAGCTGGTTTTCGTAAATTAAAGACAACTTTTCATACAAAAACAAATGAATTTTTAACCCGACTTCTTAAACCTAAAACGTGCGATTGGGCAGCTAAAAAATACGTATCCCTTTTTTTTAGCTCCTCTACACTATATCCAAAGTTCATTAAAGTCAGCGAGTTCGGGTCGGCATACCTCCCTTGTAAGAAAAAAATCTGTAATGGTTACTGAAAATGTTGCTGTTATTATGGAAAATTTAAATATTTTAAGTCTTGCGGCTTATTTTTGCTAAATTTAGCAACACATGTCTGATAAACTGTAGTAAAATAAAATTAGTAGAAAAAATTAGTAACCGCTACTGAAAAAGAATTTAAAAAGTAAAATAAAAATACGTTGTTTTTTAATCGTTTACACTTTTTTCCCAATAGATGAACCATCCTTTAATTTTATTTGTGAAATAAAAAGTTTTATTGATTGAAATTATTTCTTTTTTTTTTAATTATAGAAATTTGTACAAAGTTTTGCAACTGATTTTAAAATATTTTGCTAAATTCAGCAACAAATTTAGTACAAAATTCAGTAACATGTAAAATAAAAACAGCAAAAAATGTTACTAAAATAAAAAATTGTAAGGGAATGTTTCCTAAGGTGGCCCTACACCTGCTTGTTGGGCTATATAAGAAAAACTAAGTGGACTATTAAAAATTCAAATACATCAGCTTATAGACCAACTTCTTGGACATTTTTCGGCTATAGATCAATTTCTTATGGCAACAAATTTAAAAAAGTTATATAACAATCTTCTAAATAACTCAAAAGGTCCTCAGTAGGGCACATCCCAACAAAACAGACATTTCCAAGTAATTAAGCGTGTAAGTAGCTTATAAATGGTTTGACTAATTACCACGCTAATTACTTTTGTTCGCGATGTCCAAAAATTCATGGGTGGGCATTATCCTCTCGCTTACAAATAATTTGTAACTAATAGTGAAACGGCACAAATTTTTTTTCAAAATGTAACGCAATTTTAATCATTTACTGATTATGTGTATAAGCTAGTCATGTGAAAAAATTCGTTTTTTTTTCAATTTCTTAGAAAACTTACAATAAAACTAAGAAAAGTAGTAAGTTTATGTACAATCAGGTTATAACTAGGACAAGGTTATACTTCAGGCAAATGTATGTTTGTGGTCAGTAGCCCAAAATAGATTTTGACAAAATATTTTTAAGAATCAAAGAATTTGAAACAAAATGGCATCGATTTGTTGTTGCTTTTTTTTGCATATTTTGTTATAAATGCATATTTTCCTATAAATGCATATTTTGCATTTTTATTTTTTTTTTATTTTTGCATATATTGCAAAAATTAAAATAAAGCTTTATTTAAAAATAAACAAAAGAAAATATTTATAACACCCTGGACATAGCATCTTATTGTCATTTGTTTCATGTTTAAACCAACAAGCTCGAGTAATAAATCGATCTTTAAAAATCCAAATATTGAACCTGGATATTTTTTTGATTTTTAGTGTATATTTTTGGATTTTTAGTGCATATTATTTGTTTTTTGTGCATATTTTACTCCATTTTTTAGCTCCTATTTGCCTTTTTAGTTTCATGAAATTCCTTATATTGAAGAGCTGTATACGAAAAATACAACGACAAGTTTTTTTTAGAGGATACCTTTAGGTTCAGACACGCTTTTATGATATCAAAATTGGTATGATTTGTTAAAAAAAGTTGTCTTACTTTTTATCGAAATTGGGCTCAAAAGTTTCGTAATGTAGAACATATTATGAGCAAAAATATTTATAAATTTTTTTTTGAATAGTTTTGGTCCACCGCAGCATTTTTAAGTTTTCATTTAGTATATAGAAACAAAATATTTTCTTGAATTTCGTAAAAAAAAAACTCTTAAATAGCACTTTACTACTTTTTTTTTTTGAAATGTTGCCCTTAGTTAAGTGACATTTAACAGTTTTTGTAAAAAAAAGTCAAAATAATCACAATTACCATATATATGCTGAAAACTTAAAAATGCAACGGTGGACCAAAACTGTTCTGAAAAAAAAATATATTGTTCTCATAATAAGTTCTACGCAACGAAACTTTTGAGCAATATTTCGATAAAAAGTAAAACAAGTTTTTATGAAAAAATGCATCAATTTTGATATCTTAAATCGCGTGTCGGCACTTAAAACTACCCTCCAAATAAATTTTTTTTATATATTTCGTATTCAGCTCTTCAATATGCACATTTGAGTGCTATAACTCAAAACTTATTTTAACGTGATACCCTAATGTGGAGGCCCAGGTAAAAATTTTAATATGGAGTCTAATATCTCATTTGATAAGTTTCCTTATATAAACACATACAAATTGATCCGAAAAATGGGTCATATACACGTATCTATATATATAATATATATATAATTTGATACAATTTTATCCGAGACTTCTCCATATCCGGGACATCAAATTATATCTAATTAGATATAAATAGATCTGATTTTATATAATTTTAGCCGATAGTAGGTAAGCTTTTTGTGACTGGAAGTTATGCTTAAAAGTATTTAAGTTGAAAATCCAAATTTCTAAAAAATCAATAATTTTTTTCAAATGAAACAACGAATTGTTTAAAAATTATCAGGAACAAATTTAGTGTTAGTGAAACGACTTTAAAGAATTTAATATTAAAAATAATAGTAGATCATTTTCTTTAAAACCGGAGTGGCGTACTTTGCTCAGATAAATCCGAATCGTCCCGGCAAATATTCTGATTGCCTTGAGAACCGCGTTATACCGCCCATACCTGGTCGTCAGAGCCTCGTCAGCGTTACAGGGAACACCATGTGAAAAGTGGACTGTGGGTGAGGCTGGCATTCGAAAATTATTGGCTGTGTGTACAGGTTATTCATCCGTATTCACTTCATTTTCCCTTGACGATTAAGTGGTTTTTTCTTATAAAATGCACCAATTTGTTAATTGAAAGGATATAAAAGAAATTACTTGAAAATGATTTCATTACAAAATTAATATGAAGCCATATGTAATAAAGTCTTATTTTGCAGATAACTGAATTTGGTATTGAACTTTAGCAAATTATGTATAAAATATATTCAGTATGATGTAACTTATTGTGTAATAAAACTTATCATGGGGCCATATATAATCATATCGATCACTACATATATTTGGATTATTATTATATGGAGTAAGATTTGGAGATATATAAAATATCAAGTACCATATAAAAATTCTATTAAAATTATCAGACGTATTTGTATATAATGATATTAGTCGTAATGTGACTCCATTCAAGTCAGATATGACTTAATCATATTATATATGACTAGATATAACTATTTTTACCCGGGGGTATAAAAATTTATTAAATACCTCCTGCTACTTATTATGACCATTAGAGTACTTAACTTTGTTTTAACACCTAAAAGTATGCTTTACAAACTACAAACGTTTTACATTACATTGACAATGAAATTGCGTATTGTACTAGCTTTATTAGCCAAACAAACACTAGAAATGGTCATAAAATCCCACTGATTATGGTTTCGTTTCCAATATCCAAGAAGTCAATTAAATAAAAAGCTGATGCAATAAAATTGGTCAGATAAGTCACTAAAATAAATGTAAAACTTAATGCTACGTATGAAAATACCTGCCGCAAATGCTGAATAAGCTAAAACAATGTTTGTTTAGAAGTTGATTGAACATTGAAAAATGTTGTATGTATTAATTTACTCTACATATATGTATAATGTATGTGAAGTAGGGTTATAACATTTTTCATATTTGCAAATATCAAAAATAACTTGCCATTTTCCTGTAGGTCTTGAAAAGAAACCATAATCTTACTTTTTCGCGGTCGTTAAATAGTTCATTTTTTTAAAATCGGTTTTAAAAAATGTAAAATTTTACTTAAAATTACATAGTTTTTTGTTATGTAGGGTAGAAGGGGGAGCTTTCGCCAGTGGGCACAAACACCACCTCCTATTATGTCCAAATTTAAGACAGATAATAAAAAAGCTTAAATGACCATTTTCCAGTTTCTTATCATGTTTATGCAGGTAGTCTCGGACAGACACATTTTTGTGTTTTTAGAGGCGTTAAAAAATATATAATATATACTTATATTCGTTGATAACTTTTTCAATTGGTGTATTCAAAAATATATCTTTTTGCTGACTTCAATAAAAAAAATTTCGATGGATTTTTTGCAAAAAGTTTTAGAGAACTTGAAAAAGTTATGGTGAAGTGGGAGTGGTTGCACCTGGAGTACATTCATCATCCTGCGGTCATAGCAGCTTCTTTGGAATATTTCCAATGGGATTGATTCGCAAATTGTAAACGTTCTACACAGACAATAAATACAGTGAAACTTACCAATAACGGACACTCCTACATCTCTCCCTAATGAACAATTTTGGTGCAAGGAATTCATCAAATCAAACTTGAATTAAATGAACTCTCATTTTCGCTGTCTTTGATAAACAAATGTAGACTCATAATTATAACGTAATTTGTCCAAAACTCGAATAAAATTGGACACTTTTAGAGTAAATTCAATTGTGAGTTGTGCCACAGCAGGTGGGGCAGTTTAGCCGATTTAGGTTGCTCTGAAAAACATTAAACATATTATATAAGGCTTAGAAATAATGGGAATTTTATGCATTTCAATGAAAGCCAGAATGTGTAAAAAAAATAAGGTTAAAAAAAATTTTCTAAAAAATGTATCAGTTTGTTAAAGACAGCGCTTTAAATAAAAAAGTGGCGAATGGTCCCCGTTCTACCCTACACTAAAGAAAAAAAGCCCGGAAAGTTAGCCAAAACTGGTAGTTGAGTCAGCAAAATTTTTGCTGTTAAGATCGTTGCAGAAAAACTGCTAATATCTGCAAAAGTGTTTTGGTGAACATCAGTAAGTCCCGGTTCACACACGGCAATTTTACTTGCGCAATTCTTGAGTTTATAGAAGAGTGAGGTAAAGAGAATGAAAGGGGCTACATACTAGCCCGTACTCCAATTCCGTTTTGTTTTGTCATCCGCAATTTTCATCACTGCAGGTTTATATACGAAAATTGCTGAAACAAACTTTTCCTGTGTGAACACAAAAGCAATTTCAAAGGAGAATTGAAGAAAAATTTGCGCAAGTAAAATTGACGTGTGTGAACCGGGACTAACTTGATGGTTACACGATCAAGTTTTGCCTATCAAGTTTTAATGCACTCACACTTTTTTACCAATACACGCACACTTTCTAAAATTAAAACGAACTTGCTTCAGATTTCTCTTTCAAGTGGAGTGTATCAATTTACGTTCAAGAAAACAGCTGATTACAATTCTTTTGAAATTGTTTTTGTTTTTCCTTTCACAAATATTGAAATTGCTTTCAACTTGCATGCAGCCTACGTCACAGCTGTCAATTTTTACATATTTTGACAAACAGTATATGTAAAAGACTATCAAGAAAATCTTTATCGTGTGACTGCAGTGTAAGCTGATTTTTAGTAAAAAAAATTTTAATTCTGCATAATTTTTTGCTGAAACTTGGTTAAATGCAAATTAAAATCGACTTGTTGAAATCAACAAAATTTTGTTGCTGAAGCTTAGTAGATTAAAAAAACTGAAAAACTTGGTATAACATTTTTACTTTAGTTAATTTTTTTTGATGAAATTTAAATCAATTTTTTTTGTGATTGTTTTAAATATACGAGTATGTATACAAAAATTTAGGGCTTCTTGGACTAAACATCGTTAACATAATGCAATTAAATAAAAAAATTTAAAATAAACAAAATATTTTATTAATAACATTAAGAACAAAGCATAAAAATTCCCCATTACATGCACTTATGTATAGCTATGTACATTTATCAAATGAAGTTAATTCTAAAGTGCAAACACGAAATATACAAAATATCGCTAAATATCATAAAAACCCTTTACCTATTAAAAACATCTGCCTGAGACTGGCATTTATTGTTTTCTGCAGTCGAACCAAAGCGTTGTTTATATTTTATTTTGGCCTCCATCCACAATTTATCAAAATATTGTTTTATTCAGCAGCACCAACGCGTACACTCAAAAAAATAAGTTAGTAGAAAAGTTAGTAAAACATCTTGTAAATCAGGTATACTATTTTTCAGCAAAAAATATTTTGCTAAAATTATGTTTTAAACTAAAATTTTAGTTATACTTATTCAGCACTTGACTGTTTTGAACTTATGTTTTACTAATATTTTACTAATGTTTTACTAATTTATTTTGCTAAAAAAAATTGTGTTGATTAGCACATCCATAGTGTGAACGACAACCAGACTGAAAGATATACTCAGAATGAATTAGATGTCGCAGCATGTAACGATGTAGTAGTGACGAGGAAAGTTATACTATAAAGTACAACTCTAGTAAGACATAATATAAAAAAATCAACCATGGAAGATTTCTGTATCTGTTTTTCATACATAAAACAAAATTGTGGATTAAAACAACTTTAATTTTGCGTCGTCACCGGCTTGTGAAAGTAATTGTCTATTAATTAAATAAAAGACAAAATAAAATATTTAAATTTAATAAAGATTAAATGTGTATTTGTAAACTAAATGTTTATATATATTAATAATCTTGTGTGGTCAAATTGCAAACAAATATTTTCTTATTGCAAAAAAAGGGTTGTATATGTAATATTTTGTTATTTTTTCGTTTCGTTTCTATAATTCTCTGCGGCATTTTCGATCCTTTAAAAGATAGCATCATTTAGACAATAATTGATTTAAGTAGTCCAATGATAATGTCGTTTATGTTATATAATAATGTTATATAATTATTTCTTTTGTTTTTAGATTTTACATTAATTCATATCGTCAATTTGGGAGTATGAACATTTTTATATTTTGTAACGTATTGTAGATTATTTTAAAAAGAATCACAAAATATGTTTTATGATTTTCAGGAAATAAATTAACTAAAGTATAATTTTTCTACAAATTTATTGAGTTTTTTTTCAGTCTACTAATATTCAGCAAAAATTTTATTAATTTTTAGCAAGGGTTTTTTAATTTCTAATCTACTAAGTGTTAGCAAAACTTTAGCTGAATATACTAATTTTGTTGCTAAAAATCAGATCGCTGATTTTCAGCAAAATATTTTGCTGACATTAGCAATTTTTTTGCAAGCACTCTCCTGACTAAAATTTTGCTGACTCAGCAAAATTTTTGCTAATTTTACTAACTTTTTTATTTGAGTGTATTTTATTTTTGCCTGCATTATTAGTCATATTTTTAAATTAATTTATTAAATTTTTTTGTTGTTTTTTTTAATATTTTTTTAATATTTACAATATTTATGTGCACATGCGTGCCTTTGTTTAATGTGTAGTATACAAAAGAAAAAATTAAATGAACGAAATTAATCTCGCTTGCATTTTGTGTAAGTCTTATAATAGTTTTTTTTTCTCTACTTCGTCCATTCAAGCTGCGACATCTAGTCATTTCACTTCTTCTCCATGTTATTAATGTGTTTATCAGCACAATTTCGGTAGCAACGTTAATTAGTTAAACATTAGTTCAAAATTAGTTTTTAGGTAAAAGCGTTTAACTAAAACTTTATCTGAAAGCGCGATGTCAGCAAACAAATTACTGAGAGTTAGTTAAATATTTTAAATAGACGTTTAACAATCTTTTCAACTAACTTTTGTTTTAGTGTACTTATAGTATCATCAATAAAAATAAAATTTTCCTGCCATTGCAACACACACATACACATATAAATATATATAATATATAATTTAAAATAAATATTAACATAAAAATGGCTTTTAGAAATTGGTTTCGGTTCGAAAGGTTTTTGTTCCGAATTGACTTTAACCCATTAATGCCCATTGGCAACTTAAGTTGCCAGCAGAGTTGTTACAATTTAGCATGCTCTGAAAAAAAGTGAAAGTGTTCAAAAATGTTGTCTCAAAATTAAAAAAAAACGTCTGGGCATTAATGGGTTAAGAAAAACCCTTTTCAGTACAATATTGTCCATATATAATATATATATTTTTTTTTTGAAACAAAAAAGTTATAACCCTAATGTGCAGTATTATCACCGATATTTAACCGATATAATGATACCGGTATTAAATAATTGCTTACCATATTTAATGTACATGAGCTTTTACTTTATTGCCACTTATGACTTAGATGGGACACACATGGAGGGGATACTTTTTTTATTTTTCGCAAATTGAAGCCGCAAAAATTAAAACAAAAAAAAAATCTGCAAATGTTGCAAAAATACAACAGACAATTATTGTTTTATGTCCGACAAGTATTGTTGTCTTTTCTAGGTAATTTTTATTGAAAGAATTTCACTATAAATTTAACCATTGGAGAAGCTAGATAGACTTAAAACATTTACTCCGTGGTGATCATAAAATTAGTTATCTTTAAGTTCTGTTATAGAAAGGTTGTTATTGAAACGTCATTTTAACTATGAGTGAATCTTTAAATGAGCCCATGGAATTAAGGCAGGTTTTAGGAATATTTTTAGTTTAAACATTTCATAGAACCAGATTAATAAATTTATTTTTTTCCCCAAATTTCAGATATAAAATCCAACCTCGCAAAGATACTGAAAATGCATTAACTCAATCGGATTTTGATCCATTTATTGCCAGACAAAATGAACATCCCACAACGTAAGTTTTGGTTATTTTTTTTTTTTTTTCAATGGAACATCTTCTGAAATTTAATTTTATTTTTATATTTTAGTGATAGTGAAACCTTAACGCATTTGTTAAAAGCCTCTTTAGGTACTGGCATTCTATCCATGCCCATTGCTTTCATGTACTCTGGTATTATAATGGGTATATTTGCAACAATTATTACCGCCGTTATCTGTACACACTGCAGTTATGTATTGGTAAGTAGAGATATTTGCCTTTTTAAAGAATTTCAGATCAGCGGGGGTATTTTGAAAAATTATTTTACATATACATATAAATAATGAGTTTTTAAAGAACAACAAATTTATATGGATTAATTGTTCAATTCTTCATTAATCACTAAGAATTTTTAGAAAAAACCAAGTGATTTCGTTAAATTTTCAAATTGTTATTTCTACACTTACTAATGCTTTCCAATTTTTAAAATTCTTTAAAAACATTTAAACAAATCCCAAAACTATGAAACTTTCAGAAGTAATATATCACAAAATCTTTTTTAAATTTCAACTCAGTGAAACTGAAATAAATATTTAAAAAAAACCAGCGGTTTTTGGATTTAGAAAAACTGTAAATGCAGTTGTGTAAACAAGATCTTGAACCATCACTGAGCAATGTTTAAAGATTACCCCACTTTATCCGTAAAAGTTACTGAGGGTTAAAGTTGAAAAATCGATAAAAATGGCTTGAAATAATCCATAGTTTTTACCTTCTTTCGCTTTTTTTTAAGTTCTCCTTATATTTCAATCTTTTCCGGCATAACACAAAGTCAGTACATATAAGAGATTATTTTAATGTTGGTTTGATAGATAATGCTTCATCGCTTGGTAAGAAGTTATAAGAGGGTTAAGTTTTGAAACCAAAAATTAAGAGTTTTTAAATTTTCGAGGTTTTTTGATCAGGGATTTCGGCCCCCTCTATAAAATGAAAAAGTTGAACTAGAGTTGGTAGCTGTTGTAATTCTTAACATTTTGGAATTAAGCCCGTTAATGTGCCACAAATAGTTAAGGAGTTTCAGCAGATCAAAGTTCGAAAGAAAAAACGTAATTTTTTTAAAATACCAGTTTTTCGCGAGGCACATTCGCGGTTTCATACGAAATTTGGTGGACTCTTGCGTAAACCGAGTTTTTTGTGAGTTTACATAAAAAAATCACTGGCGGGTTTATAAAAAATAAATTGCAAAAATTTTATGGCATTTTTGAAAAATGTGCGAAATTTACAAATCTTTTTCTATTTTTTTTAGTAGCAATTAATGCATTTTGTTTAAATTTAATACATTAAAAGAATTGCCTTAACGCGTAGAACCGATTTGGTTTTTCATTTTTACTTTACGTCATTATTAGCGGTAAGCGGGATGTATTTATCTAAACTTATTTTGATCTGGCACATCCAAGGCTTTGCACGAAATCGGATGAATTTTTTTTAAATGCCTTATTATAAAATCAGAGGCGGTTTAAAAAATTTTGATGATTATTGTTTTTTTGGACCATATTAAGTTTTCTTGTTATAAAAAAGCATCCCAGATTTTTTTTTTAATTGCTGGTGTAATCAGACGATTGCCAGTAATTTGACCACACATATCCTAAATATGCTATAAAGAATTGGAAAAAAATTTTTCATAGCGAATAAATCGCGATTTTGGATAAACACATTTGTTAGTAAAAAAGTCATAAGATATTTTGGCTTATCTATCATATTTTATGTGACAATAACGAATGCAAAAAAAAATTAAAAAAAACCAAAAAAAAAATTTAAACAATTTTAAGACCGCCTTATCTTGAAACCGCCATAACTTTTGCCCCCTCACGCGATTTAATTGACGCGAATGAATCTCTTATGCTAAAATAGCTCCCAATACTTATGCCAACTTTCATTGATGTGCCATCAAAAAAAAAATTATTTTTTTTTTTAGATAAAAATTTAACTCTTAGCCGGAACTCCTCATATTTGAAAGTTGTTATTCGAGTTATAGAAATTCGCTTACAACTTTCGGATTTATACCCAGAAAAAACACATCTTACCAAATAATGAGTCTAGAAATCGAAACTCGAAGGTTTGGACGTATTAACCTTTATATTATAATTCTAACTTTTTTATATGAAATGTGCCAAAAGTAATGAGTTATGCATTACTGTCAGCATTACGTAAATATGAATTATAATGGTTTACCTAAATGCGTACACGCATTTTTCCAGAAGGTACAAAAAAATGGGTCTAAAAATAGTTTAAAAAAATACGAATTTAAAAAAATATTATTAAATTTGCAATGAAAATGAAAATTATTCAAGTTCGAGGCCATACTCTATATTTCTTTATTAGGATATTGTCCTAACAAATAATCTATAGAGTTTTTGTTTTCAAATTTATTCTTTGACCCTTTCAGGAATGTGTTGATAGATCTATTTCGGGAATTTTCTAGGTTCCCATCATCAGAACACGTTTTGAAAGCGGTAACAATCCTATGCCAAACATCAAACATTCATATAAACTAGTTTACTCACTACATGAGAACTAATATATATTATATGAGCTCGAAGTAAAAAGATTATTACCATTGATCAAAAAATAAATTGAAAACTTGTTTTTTGTGTGTATGTCTACCTTTGGTAAATATTCAATACACGTTTTTGTTTCTTTCCTTTGATATGCACATTTGTTAATAACAAAATGTACAGGGGGAGTAGTAAACAAGACCATACTCTGTCTTTTATACAAGTTTAATATAATTTTTATTAAAAATAAAAATTATGTTTTTTCGACCTTTAATTTTGCAATGAAAATGAAAATTATTCAAGTTCGAGGCCATACTCTATATTTCTTTATTAGGATATTGTCCTAACAAATAATCTATAGAGTTTTTGTTTTCAAATTTATTCTTTGACCCTTTCAGGGAAAAGAAACAAAAACGTGTATTGAATATTTACCAAAGGTAGACATAAACACAAAAAACAAGTTTTCAATATATTTTTGATCAATGGTAATAATCTTTTTACTTCGAGCTCATATAATATATATTAGTTCTCATGTAGTGAGTAAACTAGTTTATATGAATGTTTGATGTTTGGCATAGGATTGTTACCGCTTTCAAAACGTGTTCTGATGATGGGAACCTAGAAAATTCCCGAAATAGATCTATCAACACATTCCTGAAAGGGTCAAAGAATAAATTTGAAAACAAAAACTCTATAGATTATTTGTTAGGACAATATCCTAATAAAGAAATATAGAGTATGGCCTCGAACTTGAATAATTTTCATTTTCATTGCAAAATTAAAGGTCGAAAAAACATAATTTTTATTTTTAATAAAAATTATATTAAACTTGAATTATTAAATTTTTTAAAAACATGGTCGAGCCGGGAATCGATCACAGGTTGTTAGATTTACAGGCGACTGCTTGATACCCTAAGATACCGAGGCATATAACATTTTATAGTATAACACATAAATAAAGTTTTCTTCTATGTAAATTCGTTTAAGATATTACAAAACAAACACCTTGCTCTTTAGCTTACAAAAAGACGAATTATTATAATGAGTCTAAAAATAGAACCCCGAAAATTTTTGTATCATTATAATTAGGAAATACAGGAATATGTAGTACCCTACATGAGTATATAAAAAGTTGTGTTATTATTTTTTTTTTTTAATTCCAATTCCTTCCACTTACGTGCGTCTTTATAAAAAATTTGAGTATACCTTTCGATTTTACACCAAAAATTATTCAAGAAAAACTTTTTTGACCCTTTTTAAGTACACCATTTAGGAAAAAGAGTGGTCGGAGAAAATTAAATTTTTTCAAAAAACTTATCAAGTTTATTTTATGACGCACAATCAAAAATCATTTTTAGCCGAGAAAAATTGTGCAAAAATGTTCGCTTTATGGTAAGCCATTAAAAAGTTTTCGAAATGGTGTCTTTATTAAAATGCAATATTAACAACTTTTTAACGGGTCGCAATATATCGAAAATGTCTCCCAGTAAAAAAATTTTCGTGTTTTTAGAAGCAGGATAAAACAAATGCGCTGAAGTAAGTGCTTACTATTATGTTTGTTGGTATAAAAATAAACAAAAAATTTTGTTGAGCTTACTGTGTTCCCTTACAATGACGCAGGTTGTAAGCAGCTTACGTTAATCCCTTACGAGGATGTAGGTTGTAATGCAGAAAGTTTCATGTCGTATATTATAAAAGATCTTAACCAGTTTTTCCGAGTGATTTGCGATTGTGTTTGGTGTTTTCGAGTACGTTATTATTAGTCGTCTCACTGTTCCTGAAGAGCTACCACGAAATGCGGTAAAAAAAATTATTATATTATGTCTAAAATTAATGTCTGTAGAATTTTATGTAAAATAAATTATATATTATTCATATTATTACTTTTAATCGTAATAATGTAGACATGAAATATGATTTTACTGAAAGCCATTAAATCACAGTTTTTTGTAAGCGCTAAAACCCGCGCTTATTTTGCCCAAAAGTAATGCTTCCAAGTGGGAATTCGCCATAGCGTTTTTTACTTTGTTCTTCGTCTCTCAAAACATTTTTTCATTGCGTGTGTTACGAGTATTTGTTACAAAATTGATACCTTAATAACTTTTTAGCGGTTCGCGATATATCGAAAATATGTTTAACATTATTTTTAGTAGAAAATACACTTTTTTGTGTGTGATTAAAAAAATAGTTTGAAAAGTTTTTGCAAATAGAGAGTTTTCCGTACACTCTATTGTCTAAATGGTGTACTTTAAAAACTAGGGAAAGGGGGTTATTTTAAATAATTTTTGTCGTAGAATCGAATGTCGAGTTCAAACTTCATATAAATCTGTGATGGCCGGCAGTACCGCCAAAATGCCATTATCGATTCAAACCCCTTTCAATTGACTATGGTTTTCGCTAAAATACCGTTACCGAAATAATTGAAATAACGTTATGCGTAAAATACCGTACCGGTAAAAACAAAAATACAGTTACGGAAATAACTAAAATACCGTTATCGCTAAAACGCCGTTACTAAAATAATTGAAATAGCGTTATCCTTGACATACCGTTACCGAAATAATCTGACAAGATCACAAAAAATAATCACTGTAAATATATATATTTTCCCAAGTTTTCATCATAAACTAGCCAGTCATTTGAATTCAGGCATAATGGGGCTTAAAATATTAATGTGCATTGACATTACCTGAATAACTCAAATAACATTACCTTTAAAACACCGTTAAAGAAATAACTGAAAACCCGTTATCCTTAAAACAACGTTACCGAAATAACTAAAATACCGTTACCGCTAAAATACCTTTACCAAAATAAGTGAAATACCGTTAACGCTAAAATGTCGTTAGCGAAATAACTGAAATATCGTTACCCTTAAAATACCGTTACCGAAATAAAAGAAAATAGCGTTACCCTTACCCGATACACGCATCGCATCGGTTACCGTCCATGATATAAATACATCCCTTTTTGTTCTGTAATAAAAGGAATCCTAAATCTGAGTTTTTGGGCATCGTGTGCATGTGGAAGGAGTTGCAATTTAAAAAAAAAAATTACGCCATATTTTTATTGATGCAAACACCGTAAAAAAGTGATGAAATCCCAAAATTAAGTTTACGTGACGAACTCTAATATTTACAATATTAATTAAAATTCAAAATATTAAAAAATTAATTATTTTTTTTTTGTAAAAAAAAAAACAATAACAAAGGAGAATTCCACAAACGCAATTGGACAACTTTTCGGAAAATACTCAAATATAACTCAAAAATTTATTTAAAAAACTAGGAAAATTTTTCTATTAAAATAAGAAAATTTTAAAATAACAATAACTTCACTCAATTTTTGAAGTAATATTGAATTTTATTTCTCGAAAGCATTTTTGCATACAAAATTATATAGAAATATATGAGGTCCAATACATTGAATATTATTTAATTGAATTCAAATATGATTATATCTGGTCCATTACAAAGCCACTTTTAATTACTTGTGGAGCCATATGACAAATATTTTCTAAGTGATTTTATATATAATTATATAATTACGGTGTTAAGATTTCTGAGTTAGTTAACTTAATAAATTTTTATTTTTGGTAATAAGAACGACTCTAGCTCGTGCAGGAGCGCACTTGCGAAACATATTTTTTTTTTGATCCACGTTAGTTAGCATAAGAATTTTAACATATCCCGATCAAAAAAAAGTTACATCTCAAATTCAAATTTATATCTCATTTGATATAGATCGATATTTATTCTTATCCAAGTTTATCTAAAAATTGGGATATCCAGTAATATCCGATTAGATCCCTCAAACATAATACTGGAGTAAGTAAGATCCAAACTGATCTCAAAATTGGGGGACCCAAAAATATCTAATTTGAGATCTTGATAAATCCCAAAATATTCCGTGGAATTAGTTTAGATCTACTTGGATCTATTTTGATCCAAAAAGATAAGTAATTTTTGGTGGATATAATGAGATATTTTGATATTAAATAGGATTTACTTATATCCTATGACATATATTATTTTTAATAAAATATAAAAAAAATGGAAAAGAAAAATAATTTTTACTTCTGTGCACATATAATTAAGTAAGGGGTTGTATATAGCAATATATAATTATGTCTTATACGCATAGAAAATATTAATTATATTGGGCCATATATAATCATATTCCAAACTTAATTGTAAATCTTAGTGTCATATATTGATATATCTTGAATTGCAATATTCATATGCACCATTTAAGCACATCTTATATAACACAAAAAAATATTTTTTATAATACAGTATATATTATTATATCTTAAATTATATTGCTTATATGTCACCATATACGATTACATATTCTGTTATATATGTGAATGTATTATTTATGACAATAGATCTGTCATATCTTATTATGTATAGCATATATGCTTAATATATAATTTTATAAATGCTAATATATACTAATATATCGTTATATGTGTTACCACATAAGAAACATATAAGACCATATATCATTTTTTTTACTCGGGATACTAAGAGTTCATACAGACGTAAAAAAATGATGCATGCATTTTACGCCGACTTTTTGGGATGTAGATTATCCTTAATCTTATATTAGCGAAGGTTGTAAATTAAATACTGCTTCTGTAATTGGATTGGATTACTAAGAAGACAAGAATTGAGCAAAATTAATGATTAATAGGTTTTTTTTAAAGCTCTGCCTAAAACTTTGGATTCTGATGAGATCTTTAGCCAGATCGAAATACTAGTACCAACCTAGCTAATATGTTTGATTTACTTTATTTTTGTAAATATGCGGAGGTTGAAAGCTCGCTATAAAATGAAAATGATTTATTTTGTTTTATTATAATAAAGACAACAAATCTAATTAAGATGAAGTGGTTCCGACAAATTTTTGTTAGTATACTTAGAAATGGCAGACAAAATTCGTTATCCGTTTTACTAAACCAAGTTTAATTGACATCCCAAAAACGCGGCCTTAATAGTGAAAAAGTCTGAGAAAAGCTAATTTTTCTACAAAACTACCCTGTTCGGAGTTAAACTGTTGAAATAGAGCCATAATTTATTGGCTCCGCAGTATAAATAATATTAGTCATATGTATTTATTTATGAAATTAGATATAATTTAATATAATTGTTGAGAAAAGCTAGGAACTGTTTGAATTAACTTTTATCTAATAATATCGAATTATATCTAATTCGATACACTTATATACACAAAAATTTTTAAGGGGACAAAATTCGGATGAAATTGTATCTAATATACATCAAAATGTACAAAATGTAATTTAATTGCATCGAATTAGATCTAATTCGATACGCTTGTATCGAATTCGATACAATATGATGTATTTTAAATACAATTATGTGTTCTCATTTTTCGGATCTACTTTGATCTCATCGCATTTCTAATTTATATATAATTTAATATAATTTGATGAAGACGCACATATTTTTTTTTTTACTTGGCAATACAAAATAAATGTCAAAATTACATATTCATAGCCGTTTTTAGTTTAACATTCACAACTTACCTCAATTCTTACATTTTATTTTTTCCCGATAAGATTTCTTCGTGAATTTGCGTCATTCAAGTGAATCACGTTTGAGTGTGATTCAAATCTGAATTTACTTACGTGAACATGGGTGAGTGTGAGTAGAAAAAAAAAGTTCGTTAGTGATCAAAAGTCAAAAATAAGTCAAAATTCACACACGTGCCCATCTCTAATTTTAACACAGGGTGCCAAAGAAATCGACCGATTTTGTTGCAACTAAAAACCATAAAATAATATTAATGCCAAGATAGTCAACTTTAAAGGTACGTTCACATTAATCAAATATTTGAACAAATATTTGTTTACATATTTGCTTCCAATTGTGTCAAATAAAAAATTATTAATAGTGAATTTTTATTTTTGATCTATAAATTGTGTGTGAGTTGTTGGTTAGTTCGGTTAAAGATCATGAATATTTTTCATATTAACAGAAAAATTATAATTTTATTTGTGATAATTTACTTTAATTAACAGAAAAAACACTTAGAAAAAAGTTATTTGAAACCTGCATGAATGGAGTTAACTTTCTAGCCCGCAACGGCCTTCATCAAAATTATTTATTTTATGTTCAAACTATGATCAAATATTTGATGGTTTTTGTTTGTTCAAACAGCTCTCAAATAGTGTCAAATAAAATAAACGAAAAAATATTTGTCGAGCGTTCAGATTGAAACAAATATTTGTATTAAATATTTATTTAATCAAAGTGTAAAAAAACATAGATTCATTTAATCGAAAAACTAACTGTTTTTTAAAAAATTGATCACTCGGGATCTCTCTCGGACCTAGCCTATTTATATTATAAGGGTATATTAATACTCCACTAGAGCAAACATTTTGTCCGTTTTGGTCCATCTCGCTTAGTTTTGGGGATACTGGACATTTTAAAATATCGCCATTTTGTAAAATGGCTTGTATCTCGCAAAATGGACAAGATTTTTTCAAACCTTAACAAAGGGCAATATACCGACAATACAAATGAGTACTGTGTTCCTATTCCAATCATTCCCCGTTTCATTCTATATCGTTCCATTTTGGACAAATGTTCCATTCTGTTATCGGAATGATTAAATTTTTATTTCACGTACGACAACACAATTGTGTATAGTGCTCCGATTCCAATCGTTCCCCGTTTCATTCCATATCGTTTCATTTTGGACCAATATTCCAATCCATTATCTGAGTGATTAAATTTTTATTTTCACTACTTTTTTTGGGAAAAAAAAATAATTGTTTTTTCAGAAAAAATTAATCTTTCGGAATGTTTCCCAAACCTAGGATATTTGCATTCAGTCAATTGCATTTTTTCTTCCTTTAATTAATTCATTACTAATTGTAATGAAATTTAAAATCATTACCATTAGTCAATGAAATCAAATAAATGAAATTCATTATCATTAATTAAACAAATGGTAATGAAAATAATTTCATTACAATTGATACCAATGAAACTGTAATGAAATCATCAATTAATTAGTCCATTCATGTATGGTTTGAAAATTGTAGCTTAACGAATCCCATAGCAATTGACCCAAACATTTTAATTGTGAATTTGTTTTGTTTTTAAATTTTAATTTAATTTGATTTAAAACTGCATATTTTTCCATTTAACAATATTTTATTAAACAAAATTTCTCTAAATATTGTATCATCAAATTTCGCTTTTTAATATCTATTTACATTTCAGTTTTTTTTTATAAAGCTTTTTATTAATAAATTTATTAAAAAAATTTATAATTGACGATTTTACCACCTGTTATTTGCCAATGTTTGTTCTTACATTTTCCTTGTAAGATCAAATAAATATTTGCTCAAATCAGAAGAAAATATTTGATAGCTAGTGTTCACACTATGGTTAAGTTTATCAAATATTTATTTGAATTCAAATAATTTTGTTTGACCAAAATCAGCTGATTTGCTGTTTGACACACAAAAATATTTTGTGTTCAGATTACGGCAAAGAAATATTTCATGTTTTTTGTCTAATATTTGACTAATCTGAACGTACCTTAACACAGAGTAACTCACCCTTAAAACAGGTGCCTCAAAATTTATTCTTGACTCCTTAAATATAATTCTCCTTAAATATAATTCTTCAATACAAATTTAATCAATTAAATCATACTAAGTTAATCAAGCCGATTTATATCAGGCGTAATTTTTGCAATTGTATGGGTGGTGGGCGTGGCAACTTCCCCATTTAACGAAATCTGCATATTGGTCTAGTAAATCTTACTTTATAACTTCTTAATATAGTTGTCTCTCTCAAATGGTGAAATCTTACACTGTGGAGGGGTGTTTGCAGGAAATCATTTCAACTCTAAAAATCAGAATAACTGTTGGAATAGGTCAACATCAAAATGGAATCTTTGCAACAACATTTTATAATAAGGAAAAGTTTATATCGGCCGATATTGTTCCCATATCGATACACTCACAAGAACTTTTCCCATAAAAGTTTAACAGTTATTTAAAAAGTTATTCCGTAAAGTTGTTTCAATGGAATACGTAGTTAAATTATCAAAGAAATATATTTTTTAACTTTTCTGTCTGTTATTCAATATACAAAAAAAAAACGGACTTTCGGAGTTAGTTAAAATGTTTAGTTAAAATTTTCTATTTAAAACAAAAAGTTGTTACATTATATTGAGTATTGAAATAAACGAAAAAAATCTATTATTTTTACCGATTTTATCAATTATTTTTTTAAGATTTGAAAATAAACTAAAAAATACAATTGTTTTAAACAAAAAGTAAGAAGTAATCCTGTTTTTGAACTGCTTTTCAATTAATTTAATTTGTATATTCAGTAGTCTCTACGGAAAAAAATATTATGAGTGTATTGAAGTGTGGGATTTTCCGAAAACGAAATATTTTGGAAAATCTTGCAATTAAATTTTTGTTATTACTTGAACATGCAATTGGTAATTCTTATTTTTTATTTTCTCATTTCAGGTTAAATGCGGTCATAAATTGTATTATAAAACAAGACGTACAAAAATGAGTTTTGCTGAAATTGCTGAAGTTGCATTTGAAAATGGTCCCAAATGGTGTCGTGGTTTTGCACCCGTTGCAAAGTTTTCAATATTATTCGGTTTATTTTTAACATATTTCGGTACATGTTCCGTATATACCGTAATTGTAGCGAAAAATTTTGAACAGGTATGTGTGTGCTAGAAAAACAAATACATCATTGCCAATATACATATTAACAATAATTTCTTTTCTTTGTATTCAACTCTAGGTAATGGAGCATTGGCTGGGCTATGAAGTCTCATTGCGTTTACTTATTACCTGTTTACTCATACCTCTCATCTTGTTATCGTGGATACCAAATTTGAAATATTTAGCACCAGTTTCTATGATTGCTAATGTTTTTATGGGCTTGGGTTTGGGTATAACTTTCTATTATTTGGTTATGGAATTGCCATCGATTGAGACAAGAGAGTACTTTAAGATCTCAACACTGCCAGCATTCTTTTCCATTACCATTTTTGCCATGGAAGCCATTGGCGTTGTTATGCCATTGGAGAATAATATGGAAAATCCACGTCACTTTTTGGGCGTTTGTGGTGTATTGTCGCAGGGTATGTCTGGTGTAACATTGATCTATATGTTTTTGGGTTTCTTGGGCTATTTGCGTTATGGTAATTACACCGAAGAAAGTATTACATTGAATTTACCAGTAGATGAATGGTAAGTGGAAAAATTCGACATTATAATTGAGTGACGTCATATTAGATTGTCTTTATTTTTTGATATATTTTAGGCCAGCTCAAGCTGTTAAAGTGTTGATCGCTTTAGCTGTTTTCTGTACATTTGGTCTTCAATTCTATGTATGTTTGGAAATTGTTTGGGATTCCATTAAGGCGAAATGCACAAAACGTCCAACTTTTGTTAATTATGTCATAAGGTAAGTTATATTTCGTAACTCTCCCCATTTAAGTCAAATGTCTTTGTAATGAGTTACAAAAAATGGATTTGTGTTAACCAAGTTGACTAAGTTTAAAAAAAAAAAACTTTCTATAAATAATTTATAAATATTCTTGTAAGAACTCATGTAAATCATACACACAAAAAAATCGTTACCAAGTAACTAGGAGCACTTCAACTAATAAAGTTTTTTTCACATAAATTATTCAATAATTAAGTAGAAACAAATTAAAAATTGGTAAAATGTAATTAGTTTTCGCATAACTTTTATGAATTAACTGTATTAGTTGAAATGCTCCTAGTTATTTGGCAACAATTTTTGTGTGTGTAATAGTGCCCCTGGCACAATGGGAAAATTAAATTTTGTTAAGTAAATTTTTCTTACATCTCGAAAAATAGTAGTGATCGCGGATTTGATAACAATTATCAATAATAAATACAATTAAAGTTGAGATACATTTCGTTCAAATCCCTTAACTTTAAAATATTTTACAGCAGAAATATTAAAAATAAAATAAATGATTTTGTAAAATCGGGATCGTGCTACAGTTAAATCTATTAGTTCTCAATTTTTTTCGAATTCGTTTAACCCTTTGAAGACAAATGTTTGATATATATCCCATTTTTATTTTTTGTTGTATTAGCTACACTTTCTAACCAATTTTTTCGAGGGTGATGTGTATCAGATCATTTGGACCAATATCGTCCAAGATCCGAATAGGGTTAAAAAATATGAATATATTTTCCATAAAATTTGGCACATATTTGCTCGAACGATATTGGACATAGAGGAACGTACTTTTGGTAGGACATGGTAAAAATCCTTTAAATTTAAAGAAACATTGAGATATTTGTAATTGATTCATTCCAAAATGACAAAATTTTAGACAACATAAGCTATTATCGTGTCCTGGAAAGGACAAATAAAAACTCGAATTATAATTTTTCCAATTTATTATTTTTTTCTTTAATAACAAATATTATGTTATAAAAATAGCAATCGACATATGCAAATTAGGCATTTTAAAAAAAGACGTTTTTTCATTTTTATCAAATTTGTGTTTTATTTTAGATTCCTGAAGTCAGATTTCCATATCTGAATAAATTTGAGTATATAAAATAAATAAAGGAAATAAAAAATAAAGTTTTTCGAAATTTCAAATTTTGTAAATTTTTTGGAATAATACCTTTTACAAAATGGGCAATTTTCGGCCGTTTTCCAAAAAAAAAAATTGATTTCTTTCATGTGGAACCATTTGTAATAAAACTGGGCGGTGTAATGACAAATCTATTTTTAAGGGACACCCTAATATATATCGCATTGGTCGTCAAAGGTCAACAAGAGGAGGGTTTTGTTCGTATAGAAATTTGATCAATTTTTGTTTGATATTTATAAATTTTTATCTAGTCTAGATAGATGTCAAGAACTTATTTTCGTTTCCGCGTGTGAGAACCACAGCATCTTCCATTACAGTTTCTACATTGACAGAAACAAATTAGTAAAACATTTAGCTTAAACTACTGAAAATTAATTAAAAATTATGTTGCAGAAAAAACTGCTAAAATTAGCAGAATTTTTTGCTAAATATAAATAAACTAAGAACAGAAAAAATAAATCTGTTGAATCTACAATATTTATTAATTTTTGAGCTAAATTTTAGTTAATTGAAAGTAAGAAATTAATCTGCTAAAATCAGCAAAAAATTTGCTAAGTATTAGTAGACAAAAAAAAATCATAAAAGTTTCAATTTTTTTTAATTTGAATAAAAATCTGCCCTTCTGAAATCAACAATTTCCAATTTTTTAGCCAAATTTTCTGTAGAATCAACAGAAATTTTGGCTAAAAAATTAGAAATTGTTGATTTTAGAAGGGCTAATTTTTTTCATTATACAAAATTTAAGGTAAATATAGCAAAAATTTTGTTGATATTACAGTTTTTTGTTTGCTGTTTTTATTCTACAAATATTTAGTAGTTTTTGCTAAAGATCTCAGCAGAACCCAAAGTTTTAGAAAAGCTAGAGCTTTAACAACATACCTATTAATCATCAATTATGCTCCATTTTTGTCTTCTTAGGAATCAAACACGTGGCTAGGGTCTTTTCCTAACAAGCATCATGACATTACTAAACTTTGAAGATCAAAAATGTTCTATTTATATAAAAAGTTTTTAGTTTTACTCTGACTCAAGCCATACTTTTTATAGTTTTTTTGTTTTTATATACATCGAGATTATTTTATGTTATTTTTATTTATTTATAACGAGCTTTTTTATATTTTTTTTTAATACTTTTTTTCAGAACTGTTTTGGTTACCGCTGCTGTTGTCTTAGCCGTTTCAGTGCCTACAATAGCTCCATTTATGGGTCTTATTGGTGCCTTCTGTTTCTCTATACTCGGTTTAATATTCCCGGTAAGTTTAAAAATATATCTGCTTAAAATTTGAACTAAATTTCAATTTATTTTTAGGTCTTTATTGAATTGGTAACCCATTGGGAAACCGGTTTTGGTGCCTACAACTGGATTGTATGGAAAAATGTTATCATCTGTTTTTGCGGTGTATTTGCCCTAGTATTTGGTTCAAAGAGTGCTATCGACGATATAATTGGTCTATATACGAAAGAAACATAAGAAATGTGGGTAAAATAATTTAAAGTGAACATTATTTTATAGTTTAGGAAATAAATAAGTAGTATTTTTGTGCAAAACGGGTTAAAAAACTACACCACAAGAAATACATCCATAAAAGGACAGTTTAATTTTTTTGGAAACATACAACTAATATAAAAAAAAAGTATTGTCAAATCTAACTTTTGTTAGATATTTAAAGAAGAAAATATAACATCTTTTTTCTAAAAAAAATATATATATATTTTTACAAAAATATATACAATTTAAGAATTTGCACGCTTTATATTAATTATAAAAAAAAAAAATTACTAGTTTTATAAAATGAAACAGTGCCTTTATTTTTAATATATAAAATATCTGTTTCTCAAAAACTGTTTTTGAACAAAAAAAAAAAAATCAATGTATACCTAAAAGAGATTTCGTATTATATATTTTATAAAATTTATGAAATCTTTTTTTTTAAAAAACAGTTTAATAGATTAGTTTAAATAATAATGAAAAATATTCATAAGGAGTGAAATCGAATTGTTCCCGTAACAGATTATCACTTATAACTTTTTTATGTTTAAAAGTGAACTTTTTTTTTTTGATAAAGTTTTCTGTTAGAAAATCATCAGATTATGTGTACAAAATATTAGCAAAATCGCACTATTGGTTTGTTTACAAATGCACTTTGAACAAAAAGTGAGGGCAAAACAAAGTAGCATTTTTACAAAAAAATACCCTTAAATTTTTTGACAAAAAAATTTGCCTAATTGTCCAGAACTCAGAACAATCAAATGATATTAAGATTCTTTTTAAATTATTGAAGAAGGCCACAAAACAAGTTCCCTATACTGTCACTTTTTTGAAAATTGTCTGCTCCTATCAATTAGAGCACTAAAGATGCCAAAAAAAAAAAAACACTGTGACTCCCTTTTTGTTCAGATTCCATTTGTAAGCGAAATAAAAGACGATCGTGCTCAGCTTTTTTGCACACATAACACCCTGCTACAAATTTAAATTTTTTTCTCACACATGAAAAAATCAATATGTACGGAAAACTAGAGACCACATATAGTTATACTGCGTCTTCAGTTTTTCGCCAGTACGTCTAAGTTTTCTTTAAAAGGACTTTAAAGTTTTAGTTTTTCTGAAAAAATATTAAAATACTCGTACTCGTTTAAGGATGCCAATATAAAATCTTTGGATGCCAATATTGCTAGTTTTAAAAATTATAGATTATAAGTTTTCACGATTAAAAATTTCACAAATGTTCTTTTTAAAAATAATTCAATATCTTTGATGATTATTAATTTGTCAAACACTTAAGCAGTGTTGTTCCTAGATTAATGGCCTACGTAGATTAATAGCAAATTTTCAGAGCATTTTGATATTAAAAATGATCAAAATTAGTTTAGCGGTTAAAAAGTTACACTCACAAGAACTTTTCCATAAAAGTTCAACAGTTATTTAAAAAGTAAATCGGTAAAGTTGTTTCAATGAAATATAAAGTTAAATTGCCAAGGAAATATATTTTTTAACTTTTGTGTCCTGTTATTCAATAAGCAAAACTAACAAAAAAAAAATAAAAAATCGGACATTCGGTAAAAATAAAAATATTCAGTTAAACCAAAAAGTTGTTATATTATATTGAGTATTGAAATAAACAAAAAAGATCTATTGTTTTTACCGATTTTGTCAAATAATTTGTCAACAGTGGAAAATAAACTAAAAAATACAATTGTTTTAAACAAAAACTATGTAGTCCTTTTTTAACAGATTTTCAGTTAATTTAATGTGTTCAGTAGTCTTTACGGAAAAAATATTGTGAGTGTATTGGTAGTATATTGTTGAGTGCAAATTGGTATATTTCAGTACAAATTCAGCTCTAGGCGTCTGGCGATTAAAATATTTTTTTTAACAGACGCTAGAGTTGAATAATATTTTATTTTCACCGCATTCACTTTTTTTCACCACAGACCTCAAAAATAATTTTTAATACGAACATTGTTTTCAAATCTCTAATATTTTTTTTACCACAAAATAAGGTATATCACATCTATAATGCTTTCTCATTTTATTTGTAACCAGTGGCGTACCCAGGGGCTAAGTTTGTTTAAAAGTTGTACTATGAACGAATTTTTAACAAATTCGACTAATTCATGATGTTGACAACGACAACCGTAATAACGACGATTATATATTCTTATTTCTTCTGAAAATGGACGCCTCTTAATTTATTTAAACTCATTCTTACTACAAATGATTTTGTTAAAGTATCAGGTTATTAGATGTTGCATTGAGCGAAATTTTGTATGATGGTGTAAAATGGAAAATAATTAAAAAAAAATCCATATTTTTAATATTTTATTTTTTAAAGGTTTTTCTGATTTTTTAAGTAAAATATTAAAACACTAACCGGTTAACCAACCCAAAAATAACCAGTTTCTCAAAAATTCGAAAACGCAAAATATTTGAAACCGTTTTGGTTTTTGAAAATAAAAAAAAAAAACCCGTCAACCGGTTTTAGGTTACGGTTTTGGATACTCTAAATACAGTCAAATAAAAAAAAAATTTATAAGATTTTTATTAAAAGACGTTTCAAGCAACTTTGAAATCCACTCTTGACCTAAACATGCGATGACCGGTTATGTTTCTTACCAATTTTATATTACTTTTGTCTCCCTGATTTTATATCCAAATTTCAACAAAATCTGGAGGAATCGCCCAAAAAACAAGTTTCAAATATTTTATACATATTATTCATATGTAACGTTTCGATATTTCAAACTATTTGAAATTTTTCATACAAAATATATGTTGCCGCCCCTCGATACCCCTGGGTATGCCACTGTTTGTAACAAAAGCTTAGTTTTTTATTTGTAATATAGCAAATATTATTATTAAAATATGTATTAATATATTTTTTTAATTTGAATTTTTGAACCTTTTCGCTATAAAAGTTAAAAATTTATCAAAATTAAGAATTGTTAGTGGTCAATAATTAATTGCCTACTAATTACATCAAACCATTTATCTTTTATAGAGTTAGATAGGGAAATATTCGATTTTTGTTTCTATAAGAAAACTTTAAAATTTTGGTAAAACTTAGCAAGAAAAGTTCAATTGATTTAGGTATTTCAGGTATATTTTTGGTATATCAAGCTTTTAGAAATATTTTGTTTTGCACAATTTAAGATTTTTTTAAGAACATTTTTGAAATTTTTGATCTTGGAAAATTATAATCAATATTTTTTTTTTTTGAAGCAGAGGATCTCACCTTTCATTTGGAGGCAATATTTAAGTCATATCATGATACAAGTATTTTAATATTTTTATTTTTTTTGAAAACTTAAACTTTAAAGTCCTTTTAAAAATAATTTTGACCGTGATGGCGAAAAACTGATAACGCAGTTTAACTATCAATATATGGTCTCTAGTTTCAGGTATATATTGATTTGTAAATATGTGAAAACTACTGTTGCACGGTGTAATCCGACAAAATTCTTAAAAGTAACTTGACAAGAAAAAAGTTCAGTGTCGTACACAAATGCAGTTGTGAGTGAAAATGTGTGCCGGGTTTTTTTTCGATCTCACTCCTTAGTACATGAAAAGAATAATATCATGTATTTAGAAACAATGTTAAGTTATAAAAATATTAAATCAGGTTTATTTTTAAGCAAGATTTATGAGTTATACAAATATTTTTCATCTAATTTGTTTTATTATATTATTTCTTTTTTTATATAAAAATCTCAAATTGATTTATAAAATCTTGTTTTGTAAAAATCGTAATATGTAAAAACATAATTTAAAGTTGAGTTATAAAAAAAAGTTTTAAAAAACAAAATTTTTTTAAATTTTCAAAATATATTTTCACTCAATTTAAAATTTTGTTTTTATTTTAAGATTATTTATTTAATTCAAAAAAAAAACTCTTATTAATATTTTTAAAAATCATTTTAAAAAACTGCATGTAATCACTAGTACTCAATTCAATGAAAAAATATATATTTTTTATTTTACACAAACAAATTGGTTTTAATTAATTTTTATAAAAAAAAAAAAAAAAAAAAAAGATTTTGCATTTAAATTAAGTAATAAAATTAAAAAATTAAAAAATAAAAAATATATCATATGACCAGCAACTTTTAACATCGAGTTTATACATATGTTTATTAAAGAAAATAGTCCATTTATTGTTATACAAAAAAAGTTAATATTTATTGTTTATTTTTTTAATTTACACAAAGCAATAGTTATAAAATAAATTCAAAATTATTTAAAAAAAAAAAATACGTTTCAAGTTTTTTTTTAGTTATCGTTGAACCGAACAAATTTTAAAAAAGCGGCTCATGTGTTATAAAATAACGCAATTCGAAGGAGCTGATTCCGAATATGACTATGGTTTTTCTAGATCAGCTGGAGTTTAGAAGATATAAACGAAAAAAAAAATGGAAATTTGCTTCTAAAGGTGCAACATTTTAACAGATAAACCTAATCGACTAAAAGATGTCCGGTCTGAATTTAGTTTCACTTATGTTGTTTATGTTTCAAATAGTTTTTGAGTTATTGGTTTTCAAAGTTGAATATTTTGAAATTTATCCAAAACTGGACAATTTGAAGGTCGGTAACTCTTTTTTTTAAGCATCGGAATTTTATATATTATATTTCTGAACTCTCCCATTTCAGAAAAAAGTTTTCTAGATTTATTTGAAACTTACAGTAAGTGTTGTCCTATAAAATATAAGAACTTTATGGGACAACTTTTTTAATTTTAAATATAATTGGGCAAAGTTGGCGGGGTCAAGGCTCTAAAAAGTTATAAATTTTGATGACAAGTTTATTAATATTTGAATTTACTATGCTTAACTGGAACATTGAAAAGTTTTGAAATAAATCATTATCGATACACTTTTCTATGACCTACCGACTGGTGATAAAAACTTTGTCTGAAACTTTCTAACAAAAAAAAACAAGCCTAATATTTTAATAATATTTTTATTATATTATATATGTATATACGATAAAATCAGCAAGATAATATTAAAATATTTTAAATTTTAATAGAAAACAAGTGGAAGTATTAAAGTCCGATGTGCCGAATTTGGCATAAAAAATATTAAATACGGCTGTGCCGAATTTTAGGATACCCTCCTTCTTGGTGTTTGCATTAACCAGGAAAAGTGCAAACAATATAAATATCTATATTCTTTGTAAAAATACCAAAAATAATGTTGTTTTTATAAGTAAAACAAAATATGACTGATTGATTAATATGTTTGGCATGTTTCAGAGAAAAAAATGTTTACTAAAATGAATCTGAAATTGTGCATGCTTAAAACAGTGGGTATTCAAAGGTGAATGAAATGGTTATTCTGATTACCTAAAGAAGAACGTGTCGTGAAAAATATATATAGAGCAATTCCATATGAAAACGATCAAAATTGGCAAATTTTTGGACGACCCCTCTCCGATTTTAAAATAAATAGTCTCAATCGATTGCCCAGCAAAAAATAATGTACCTACATATTTTTTTTTTTTTATAGTGACTGGTTTAGTGGTGGTGTGCACCACTGTCATGTGACAAAATTGAAGAATTCTTCATAAGGGACCTCATTGAAAGTTGTTTTAAAAAAAACTACTAAAGCGATCGCAACGAGTGATAGCTCGTTGGAAAGGTATTGAATCAGGCTTTAATTGAAAAATAAAATTTTCCTAATTTTTCTGTTAAATAATTAAAAATAATTCAATTATAAAAAATATAAAAACAATGAGAACAAGGTGGTCTCTTAAATGCTCTTCTCCTGTCCAAACAAGGAGTCGGGCCCATTTTTTTTATTGCTGATTCTTAAAGCAAAAATTATGAGGAATCCAAAAAAAATAAAATTAGCCGGAAAATTTAGGAACTTCTGTGGAAAATCGGAAAATTTAATTTTCATGGGAAAATTTAATTTTCATGGTAAAAAAGGTAAATTTCTGAGAAAAATTAGGAAAATTTTATTTTTCAATTAAAGCCTGATTCAATACCTTTCCAACGAGCTATCACTCGTTGCGATCGCTTTAGGAACTTCTGTGGAAAATCGGAAAATTTAATTTTCATGGGAAAATTTAATTTTCATGGGAAAAAAGGTAAATTTCTGAGAAAAATTAGGAAAATTTTATTTTTCAATTAAAGCCTGATTCAATACCTTTCCAACGAGCTATCACTCGTTGCGATCACTTTTTTTTTAAACAACTTTCAATGAGGTCCCTTATGAAGAATTCTTCAATTTTGTCACATGACAGTGGTGCCCACCACCACTAAACCAGTCACTATAAAAAAAAAAAAAATATGTAGGTACATTATTTTTTGCTGGGCAATCGATTGAGACTATTTATTTTAAAATCGGAGAGGGGTCGTCCAAAAGGTGATCGCTTTCATATGGAATTGCTCTATTATAGAAAATAAACACAGAAAACTAAAATATTTTTTTTTCTATTTATGGTTATATAAAAATATGTGGTTATTCAAAAAATTTGGTGTTTAATTTGACAGTTCAAGTGATAAAAAAGTAAGCGTTGCGTTTTACACAATTGGCTTTTTCAAACATTTGAGTTTAAAATAACGTAATAATCAGCTGTTGCAACGCGAGCAGTCACTTTTTTGAACGCGGTGATTTAGGAAATTCAAATAAGGCCAACGCAAGGTGAAGTGAGGCGTAGCGTTTTACAAAATAAGGGCATTAAATTCTTTGGAAATTCTTTAACAATAAGTCTGTTCGATTACTTTTCCAGTCAAATTCAGTAAAAATTACACAGTAACAAAATTACAAATTTACAAAAAAGTAAACGAACGGAACATGTGTAGGAATTATTAAATATGATAAAACAGCTTGTTTTAAATATTTAAAAAAAAATCAACTGGTCATTATGGAAAAGATAAAAGTTAATTGAAATTGTCGACCAAAAAGACTTTAAATGTTTTTTAACTTCTTCCATAGTTAATTATTTAATATTTTTCACTTTAAATGCATAAACAATTATAATTTAATTTAATATTTGCTTTTGTTTACTAACAATATAAGCATATTTTTTCAATCATATGTTTTTCATCTTACAAATTTTTACTGGCAAAAATGTATCCAGTAAAAACTTGTAAGTTCTTTGGCATCAAACTCTGAATTTACTTTCTCTTTTTACCAGTTTTTACTGAGTATTTGTGTAAACGAACACCTTCCAGTAAACACTTGCACAAATTAGTGTGTTATCGAACAAACTTAATGTTATATTTTTAATTATTAAATTTTGACACTTTATTTATATTATTAGCCCTGTTTTTTAAGCACCGGATTTATTTTGTTTCCTTTAAAGTTGTATAAGGTGGCGCAAAAATAACCTTCCGATGTTTTTTTTTTTATTATGTATTTATTATGTATAGCATTTTCTGATAGTAGGATTACTTTTGCGACACCTTATATATATATCATCTTTCAGCAAGAAATATATTCGGGCTAGAGATCTGTTTGTTTCGCAAAAAAGTCCATGCCTTCTTTTTTATATAAAAATTTTTTTTTTTAAATCTAACACCAATTAAATTTTATAAAAAATTAAAAAAAATGTTATAAAAATATGAACACAGAAACTAAATTAAGCTAAACCAATAATGAATTTATAAAAAAATAAATCCGGTTTGGGTTAAGTTTTATTTAATTCTAGTATTTGCATTTTGCAAAATTGTATTTCACATCATATTAGCAAATAACGGTTAGATTTCTATAAAAAAAACAATGTTTTTTTTTTTAATTTTAACGAAATAATATAAATTTAATAATAGATCCGGCGATTTTATGAGAATGATAAATAAATAGGTCTTGCTGACATATTAAATTATTGTCAAAAAATCGGAAGCAAAAATCGTCCACTAGTCATTTACAATTTAGAAAAATTTAAATCAAATATCCACAAACACTACTCCCTCTTTCCTCCCTCCCATACCCTATTTTCCTGATCAATACAATGCACTGCATGAGTAGGGGTTATCCCCTGAGTATTGGTTAAAATTAAAAAAAAAAAAAAATAGTCATTTAGTTATTTTGGGTATTACATATCGTCAACATGACGATAAATCGTCAAACCTGGCAGCACTGCATGCGATTGCTGCTAATACATACATACATATCATTTATAAAAACCTACATACACACAGGGTGGCTGATGAATACATTAATAAAAATAACTCAAATAACTTTTTTTCAATACATATAAATATTATTTTATTTTTTCATTTGAAAAGCAATACATTTTTATTAAGTATTTTTAATGCCTTTTAAAAAACAATGTAATTAAAATGACTGCCACGCCCTATGACGTCAAATGCATGCGAAATTCCGTGCAAATTACAGAGAACATTTCAAGCTACGGGGCAAGTCTATTGCATTCAATTCGCTTGTTATTAGATTTTTTAAAGGAATGAAATGAAAATTCTTAAGCAGAACTATCCGTATTGACTGTATTGTGATACATATTTGAGCAAAATATTCCTTGTCGAAACTCTAGAGGAGTGCCACCTAATGTGCCCCTTAAGTTTGTTTAGGCGGCAACGCACAGTGGTTTCCCTTATATGGAAAAGCGGTCAAAAATCAATATCTCCAAAACTAAAAAAGCTAGGGTCTTCAAAATGTTTCAGCTCGTTTCATGCCCGAAGAACTTAAAGTTGGCAAATTTTTAGGAAAAAATATTAACAACTGTAGCCGCAGTAGCCATTTGATCTTTTAAGGGTTAATTGGCTTATAGACACACAATGCATTGTGTGTCGGGGAAAGTTGCGACTTTGTAAAACTTCGGTTAAAGAATTATCAACTTGACTAATTTTAGACATTTTACTCCTCTTTATTCTATCTGAACACTTTAAAAATTCCTTAGCTGGACGACCACGCTTTTGGCTAGGTGCAGGTTGTTCTTTTTCAAGGGGTTTTTCTTCTAGCTGAATAGTTTCAAAACTTTCAAACCATTTTTTATGTTCCTTCAAATAATTAATTTGCTTCGATGATTTTTTGTCCAAAGCTTACCAATCCGCTTACAAAGGCTTTTTAAAACTTTTGTAAAATTGCTAAGGTCGAATTTAGTTTTTTCTGCATTAAATTTTTCCTCCATAATTTGAAATATTTTGTTTGCTTTCGAATGATAATTACCAGCTGTAGAACTCCAAATATCAAGCACATACATTCTAGAAAATTGGCACTGACAGAATAACCTTCTATTTTAATTTCCATATTGATATTTTTGAAACTTTTATCACTATCGCGAAAACAATTAATTATAAGAATTAAAATTTGACCTTTGTTTTGACACTTTTCAAATGCAATGAGTAAGCTTAACTAAACTGAAAGTCAAATACCTTAAAATTGCAAAATGTTTCTCTTTATTCATAACTGTAAATCAAATACCATAAAATTGCAATAAAAAAGTTTAAAATAACAACAATTAAAAAAAAAAAATTCTTTTTACTCATATTCTTAAAAAGAAATAGTACAAAACAAAATGCGATTCGCTATTTTTCTTCGGATGACTTTGTAAATCACACCCATATGCGAAAATATGCAAAAACCCGTGGCCACAATATTTTTTAATTTAAAGAGGGATAAAAAACCTACAATTTGATGTATAAGAAGTTGTGGGTGGATGAGGGCCATATCACTAAAAGTCTACGTGAAAAAGAAGTTTTTGTAAAACGTTTTGTTTTAAAAAGGTCAAAAAAGTATTCTTCAGCGATTTTTTTATGGGCTCATATTTTTGCAGCTTTTGTTATTTAATTTGGTAGAAAATAAGTTAAAATTTAATGTTTGTAGGGTTTTTGGAAACTTCTGCCACAATATCGCGAATAACTTTTTGGATAAACTTAAGTTTTCTTTTATGACTATGCAACCACAATATATGCAATATAAACATACCTCCACTTTCAATGGACACAAACAATAAATCTCGCCAAAAAAAACAACAAAATTTGTTAGATTCATAAAATTTAGAGTGTTATCAATAAATTTTGTGCAATAAAGCTTAAAAAAAAACAATAACTTTTTTGTTTTTTGGCCACGCCAGCCTCCAAAGCATTGTAGTGGCGCACAATCAAAATGTTAGTTTCATTACCCCATTCGTTCATTTTCCTTAAATTGAAAGACGAATCAATAAAACCAAAAAAATAGAACCGATTAATAACTCAGAAAAAAGTTACGTTTTTGTTTTGTAGTGGCATTTACCAGCCAGCCTGTATTACAAAACAAAACAATATTTTGTGGGTTTTTTGTTTTTGTACGTGTTGATTATGACCATGGATGGTAACCGATTCTATGTGGTTATTGGTAACGGTAACTACTTTCTTTTATTTCGGTAACGGTATTTTAGGGGTAACGATACTTCAGTTATTTCGGGTAACGGGCTTTTAGCGCTAACGTTATTTATTTATTTGGCTAGCGGTATTTTAGCGGTAACGTTATTTTAGATATTTCGGTAACGTTATTTTAGGGAAAAGATTTTTCAGTTATTTTGGTAACGGCATTTTAAGGGTAACGTTATTTTAGTTATTCAGGTAATGTTAATTCACACCGATATTTTTAGCCCCATTATGCCCGAGTTTTAATGACTGCCTAGTTTATGATCATACTTTGGGAAAATATATCTATTTACAGAAGTTTTTTGTTCAGATCTTGTTACGGTATTTTAAGGTATTGATATTTTAATTATATCGGTAACGGTATTTTACGGATAACGGTATATCAATTATATCGGTAACGGTATTTTAGGGATAACGATAGTCAGTTGAAAGGTGTTAGAATCGGAAACGGTATTTTAGCGATATTGACAGCCATCCCTGATTGCGTATATTCTTGTGTTATAGCATTGAATGTACGTATGTATGATGAAATAAATAGAATAATTTAAAAATTTCTTCAAAATTTTTAGAGGTCTTCCCACATTTTCACTCATAACTTTTGAACGCGTTAACCGATTTTGATCATTTTCACTAGGAAACTGCTCATGATATCAACAAACAATTTGACTGAAAATTAGCAACACCTCTTCTGTATTGGCGGAGTATTTTGTATTTCCACAGACAGACGGACGGATGGACATGGCTATATCGACTTCTCTATTCATGCTGATCAAGAATATATATAGTTTATGGGGTCCCAGAATTTTTTTTAAAAGAATTACAAACATTTGACAAAGTGAATATACCCTCAGCACTATGGGATGGAGGGTATAATAAAAAGATTGCACTGGTAAGTAAACCATCAGCTTTTGAAATGACACTCTACGGCACACGTAAACTTATGCTTGGGTCGTAGTAGTATCTCCGTAGTGGTATCTCCGTTTTAAAAGATTACGTCAAACTACACAGGAACACGTATATTAACAACATAGAAAAAAGCAATAATTTTAAAAAATCGCCAAAAATTAAAATATAAACTGAAGTAAAAAATTCGCGTTTTTTAATTTCTGCGATTTTTTTTTTCAATTTTAGCAATTTTGTTTTAAATTTAGAGATTTTTTCGAATTTTGGCGTTTTCTTTTAATTTGGGCAATTTTTTTTAAATTTCTCCAATTTTGAGGATTGCTTTTTTAAATTTTTGGCAATTTTTTTCAAATGTTTTCGATTTTTTTTAATGTTTTAGGTTTTTTAAAATTTGGTGATTTTTTTAAAATTTTTTAATTTTCGCGATTTGTTTGTAATTTAAGCAATTTTTCCCCCAATTTTAGGCGATTTTTTTTTTTAATTTTAATTAATGCTTTTATGGTATCTACTAAAAATTTGTTTGAAATAAAAGCATTATTCAGTTAAATTTTTAATAGATATGAATAAAACTATAATTAAAAATAATATTATGGGTCGATTATCGATAGAAACCAAACTTCAGTTGCGTTGCCAGTTGCCAAAAACATATTACGTATGGCAACTGGCAACTGGCAACTGACTGCTGGCAACTTCAGTTGTCAAATAGTTATTATATTGTCAACCGAAAAGTTCTGGTTGCTGTGGAATTTTAAGCAAACAAATAAGGCGGGAACATTGAAAAGTAAGTATATTTTATTGTTAAATTATTTGTAATAAATATATAAATAATATTTTATATATATTTTACATACATATATTTTATATAATAAATATTTTAAATAATTTTATTTGTACCTGTAGATTTTAAAATGATGAAAATCACAACCCGAAAACAATTTGAGTTGTTGGTCCAACAACTCGAAAAATACCCACACATTGCTCGTGGTGTCCGTGCTTTTGGAGAGACAAAAGCAAGTACTGAGGAGGTGTGGGAAAAATTTCAGAAGAACTAAACGGCCATGCCCCACCAAAGCGTACAACAGAGGAATGGCAGAGGGTATGGATCCATTTCAAGGCCAAATCGAAGAAGAAAATGGCTCAAAATAAAAGAAATTTGACCACCACCGGTGGCGGAACCTCACAAGAAGTGAGTTTGACCCCGTTGGAGCAGGCTGCTGCGGACCTTTTGCAGATGCAACTATCGGTAAATCCGCCAGGTAGCTTCTTAGGGGTGGACTTTATTGAAATTGGAGAGGAGCAACATGATTCTGAGCAACAGAAAGATGCTGAGCAACAGAAGTTAAAGCGGCCACAAGTGGACGATTTGCAGCAGCCACCAAAGAAAAACAAAAACCGGAGGACAGAAAGTTCACTCTACTTGAAGAGCAAACTGGCACACAAAGTGAGCTTTTAAGAACGATGAAGAAAATTGAGCGAAATCTTAGCAAGAAAAATGAGATTCTGAAGGAGATGAATGTTCCACTGAACTCAACATTTTTAATTAAATAATTTTTTACACAACACTTTTATTAATTTATTTTTTTATACAAATTCACATTTGTCAACCTTTTTTATTTGTTTACATTTTTTCAGTTGCTGAACTGTCAAAATAAGATTATCGATAACGTTTTGGCAACTGGCGAAGGTTGCCTTACATAATACCAATTTTCATTTCAGTTGCGTTGCCAGTTGACAACGCAACTGAAGTTCGGTTGCTATCCATAATCGACCTATTAATTAAATAGTTATTTTAATTGTTACTACAATTTCCTCAATAGGACCGAATTCAATAAAATTTTTAACTGAATCAACAAATATTTTAATTGAAAGTCAATTTTAGTTTTTTCTGTGTCTTAAGCAATTTTTTGATTATATATTAATGGAAAGCTCCCATGCAATGACTTTCTTTATTGCTTTTTTTGTCGAAAATCAACTCTAACAATGAAAGCCGCCCAATTGCAGGCGATGTTTTCTAATGAAATTTGATGATTCGAAACATATAATACTGAATTATCATAGGCATTTCATATTTGATCCAAGTCAAAAATAAATACTTTTTTTATATTAAACTTATCAATAACATTTTAATAACAGTTTTTAAGTTTGTCAAGTCATTTCGGGGGGCTTCAGCCCCCCTTTCCCCCTCCCCCCCATAGCTACGTGCCTGGGGCATGCCACTTCAGTGGTCAGGTTATGTAAGTTTTAAGAACTGTAAAATTACCGTTAATGACTTTCGTTGATTGTGTGTTTGTGCCAATTGGCAATTTTAATTAAACAACAGTTTTTTTACAATCAATGTCATGTAATTAAAAACACTGAGTTGTAAAATTTAGAAATACATATCACTAGGGCAAGGAATATCATGCAAATGCATGTTTTTTTTACAAAAATCTAAAACTGATATAAACTAAATATTTATGAAAATCTTCAAATTTAGTACAAAATAGCTTCGATTTGTAGTGCATACCTGGCATATTTTGGCAAAAGTGCATGTTTTAGCATAGTTTGACTTTTTAAGCATATTTTGTGCTTTTTAATTCATATTTTCCATTTATTTGAAGTATTTCTTGTAATTGTTAAAAAAAAATAATATAAAATTTTTATATTTTGATTTAAGGAAAATAATTTTCACATTTTAAAATCTTGCTGAACCGAAGAAAAGAGTAAGATTACTTTTCTTATTGAAAATTTAGATGCCAAATTCATTTTTTGTTTCTATATTTTATTATATTTTTAGTCTTTGATTTTTCCAAAAATTTTTATATTATTTTTCGTTTTTAGCTGCATTTTATAATCGCCAATTTCCATTTTTTAGTTTCCTGAAATTCCTTGCCCTACATATCACAAGTATTTAAGGATATTTTTCATGAAAATCTGCAAGAGTAATATTTAACATTTTTTATCATGAAGTTGCCAGTGAATATAATAAAAGCTTTACTAATAGCTTTTTTTGGCCAATTAACCTTTGGACTTAATGTTAATCTTAGAAGGTGGAGTTTAAATGTATTCAAACCGAACAGAACTATAGACGAAGCCGTTACTGAATATTTTGAAGGGAAAACTCGTTTGATGAGCGTTTCAATACATTTAGAATATTCAAAATATTGGCAAATCTATATAATTGATTTCTTAACGGATGCCTTGAAAAGATCAGAATTTATGAAATATGAAATTTATTTAAAAAGGCATAATGGACTTGCCAGAACTCAGCATGTATTTTATCATAATTTATGGTATGTGGATTCATATAAAGGATTTAGGTAAGACTTTTTACTTGTTACTACCCTTGATTGCCCTATATTGCCACCGAAATGGACCGGTTTTACGGTTCTTTTGGCGGATTTTGAGGAGGAAACATCAAACATCAAACAGACAATATAAAATATATTTATTATGACGTTGTATTCCTTTTTAATTGTCTGCCCTATCCAAGACTTAAGAGTTTATCTATATTTAATATTATGGGTTTCAATTATTATAAAAAAACATCCTGTAAGAATCACAGAACGATTCGTTTGCTGCTAGGGTATTTAATCGGTTAACCGTTACACGATTAATCGGTGAATTTCAATCAAACAATTATCAGGCATATGACGAATTCGCAAACGATCGAACGAACGAAAGAACGAAAGAAAAATTTTAATATACAAATAATGTTTAAAAATTTCTAGCGCTGATAACCACAAGATTTTTTTTCATCTTCTCTTACATTTATTAACAATTAAATATCAATTAGTCTTGCCGTTCCGTGTCGTAACGAATCAGCTGTTTTGTTTTTGGCTACTATTTTTTTTTTGAGTGTACGACATTGCATGAATCCGACTAATGTGATTTTTATATACAAAAAAATAAATATTTTTTGTTTGTATTTCTTAATATGGCCAAATATAAAATGACATAATAAAAAACATTGGATCTATTCAAAAATGACACAGGAAAATAATAATTTTTGAGGTTACGAAAAATCTTCTTTCATATGAGAATTTTTAAGCAAAATCGAGCCACCTCATAGAAAACTGCTCTTTAAGCTAATTTTTCAGAACATTGCGTTTTTAACAATGAAGTTTGTAAATTTAATTTGTTGAAGCTAAAAAAGAATAGTTAAGAAAAACGCGGTTATTCGACAGCAAAAAAACGGTTTTTTCGATATTCAAAAATTTAAATTTTTAGAAAAACCGAAGCCGACAACACACAAAAACCCGGTTTTGAAAAACCGACTCGATCACCCTAGCCAGTACGCGTCTCTTTTCTGGGTGTAACTATCTTTAACATTCAATATTTATAAGAAATCGATACTATTTCTACAAGAAGGATTTAGGAACGAATTAGGGAAATTAGCATAATCTCGTTAACAGCAGTTAAACATAACTGTTAATGTCAGACTATTCTCTAGGAAATAATTTCTTATTTTTCCTTTAATTTTCAGATCTTTACTGCCTAATTTTAAAAATCACCGTAACGAAAATATTGGTCAATACGTGGTGATAATGCAACCATCAAGATATTTGAATGCTGAAAAAGAAGTACAACTTATATTGGAGAAATCATTTGAATTGAACATAGTGGATATTGTAGTTGCTGTATATGCGAAAAAATCCGCTTTCAAATTGTATTCATATGAAGTTTTTCAACCGCAACAATGTCGAAAAGTTATAGTACAACAAGTGAATAGCTTCAGAAATGGAAAATTTCAAAATCCGGAATTATTTCCGTATAAGTTTCGAAATTTTCACAATTGCCCAATGTCAATATTTATACGCAATACCTCGTTATTTTTTAAATTCAATCTAACGAAAGATGGAACTGCCGTTGATTATTTTGAAGGTGTTGAGGCAAATTTGATACGATTAATGGCAAAAAAGTTAAATTTCAACGCAACATTATATTACACTCAAGAGGATATGTTTGCTGTGGTATTTGAGAATGGTACAGCGACGGGACCATTTCGTTTAATAAACGAAAATAAGGTGGACATTGTATTCGGTTATTATCACTATCCAACGAGAAGTCGTTATTTTGGTGAAAGTGTGTCATATGCCTTGATGCCCTTGGTGTTGGTTATTTGTAATCGAGATGATTTGCAATTTCAGGGCTATTGGCTTATTGAGCCATTTAAAAGTTCGACATGGTCTATAATGTTTTTACTTGTAGTCCTTGGCATGGGACTGGTAATGTTTACCCACTATCAATCATTTAGGATGTGGCATTTTGCCAAAAAAGTCACCTGGTTAGATGTTATAGGTTTAATACTGGGCAATGCTAGACCTTTAAATATTCACTACTATACAACAAAATGGTCATTACATATGTGTATTTTCGGATTCATGATATTAAGTGTCATATTTCAGGGACGACTTTATAATGCTTTTAATCGTTCGCGAAAAAAATACACCAAAATCAATTGAACAATTAATCGATTTAAATTATACATTTATATTTCGACAAAGTTTGGATAAAGATTTAATACAATCCTTGCAAATACCTCCGGCCCAAATACGATATCTTGCTGTCGATGTGGATCCCATAATTTATGAAGAAATGCGATGGCACAATCACAATATGGCCACCCTAACCAATTATTGGGAATTTCAATTGTACGTTGAAACTTATCAGTATTATGATGAATTCGATCTTGTCCCTTTGGTTGTTGTAACGAATCAAATCTGTGCCTATATGAGACATCATTCGTATTTAATCAAGCCCCTTAATAAAATCCTATATGCATTGGATTTCGCTGGTATTTTCAAACAATGGATGGTTGAAACAACAAATTTTGATAAAACCAATAAAATTGAGTTATCGGTAAAACATAATTTGTCTTTGGAACCGCAGCCTTTACGTTGGATACAATTAAGAATTGTTTTTATTTCTATGGCCATATTTGCGATGATTTCAACATTGGTATTTATTGGTGAAATAATATTTGACAGAAAAATCGGTATTAAAAAAATGTGCAGGAGAATGCAAAAGAGTATTATTACTATATTTGCACAGAAGAATTAATCTTCTTGACTAAAGTAAATTTTCTATGGCTACGCTCAGAGAAATAAACCTGTAAAAATAGCAGAAAAAGCTATAAAATATTCATTAAAAATTTACAATTGTCAAATTTTTGTATATCATTAAGACTTTCAGAGCTACGCGCACACCTGCACACTCAAAAAAAAAAAAAAAGTTAGTAAAGTCAGCAAAATTTTAGTCAGGAGGTTGCTTGCAAAAAAAAATCTAATGTCAGCACAATCTTTTACTGAAAAGCAGGGAGCTGATTTTTAGCAACAAAACTAGTAGATTCAGCAAAAGTTTTGCTAGCCCTTAGTTGATTAAAAATTAAAAAATCTTTCATAAAAGTTAATAAAAATTTTGCTGAAAAAATTTATAGTCAAATTATACCTTAGGTAATTTATTTGCTGAAAATCTTAAATATTTGTTTATTATTCTTTTAAAAATAATTTACAAAACGTTACTAAAGATAAAACTATCTGAAAATATATAGAAATAATTATATATAACACAAACAAAATTATCTTTCAACTTATTACATCAATGATGGCATATTTCAAGAAACGAAACAAAAAGATATAAATCAAATATGCAATAAAAAAAGGAAACATACAAAATTATCTATATGTGTGTCCTTGTATTGCGCTTCAGTCTGTCTACCTGTATGCATATTTGTTTGCAATTTGATCACACTACATTAATAATCACTCTAAATATTTAGTTTACAAATACATATTTGATCTTAATTAAATTTAAAAATTTTATTTTGTCTTTCAATTTAATTAATAGACAATTATTATGACAAGCCGGTAACAATACAAAATTTAAGTTTTTTAATACACAATTTATGTGTATACACATTGTTGGCTTAATTTTGTTTTTGTATGAAAAACAGATTCAAAAATCTTACATGGTTGATTTTTTTATATGTCTTGCAAGAGTTATACATTTTAGTATCATTTTCCTCGTCTCTACTACATCTTGACATGCCGCGACATCTAATTGATTCTGCGTATGTCTTTTAATCTGGTTGTCGTCCACACTATTACGGTGCACAATTTTTTTTTTTTTTTTGCAAAATAAATTAGTAAAACATTAGTAAAATATTAGTTCAAAACAGAGCTTTTGTATGTTTTAGAATTGGCATTAAAGTTATCGGGAGTTATTAAACAATTTATTAATGCTAACATTTGGTTAAGTTTGCTTTAATTGACTCAGCCATTTTTTGTTTTAGAAAATTATGTTTTTATTAAAAAAAAAATGATCAAAAAGTGTATTTATAATAGCATCAGCTACTAAAAAATTATAATCTGGTCGACTTATTGCTTTTATGGGATTCAAAAATTCAACTAACTTCTCCAGGACTGGGACATGTTAACCCTCAAACCGGCCTAAGCTTTTTTCAATGAAATTTGTACCACATGTTCGGCACAAAAAATAAACAATATGTTCTTCTATAAATTTTTTTTTCGTTTCGTACTTTAAGCGATATTGGCCAAAATAGGTTCAGAGTGAATCTCAAAAACTAATTCATAAAAATAAATAGAAAAATTATAATTTTATTTGTGATAATTTACTTTAATTAGAAGAAAAAACACTTAGAAAAAGGTTATTTGACACCTGCATGAATGGAGTTAACTTTCTAGCCCGCAACGGCCTTCATCAACATTCTTCGTGCCTTAAAGTGTTAAATGGTAAGCATCATCTATTTAACTCAACTAGTTAAGTTAAAAACGTAACGTGACTTAGTTTGTTGAGTATGACGAAATTTACTGAGAACTTATTTTCTATAAATCTGTGTTTAGTTCTGTTAATTATTACCACAGTTGCCAGTTCAACTAATTAAGTTGAAAATTTGACTGGCAGTTATTTTCAAATGTCATCATATTTTATCCTTTACATTGTAAGTAAAAGAATATCAAACATTGAAGATTTTCTTCGTTTTTTCAACATATGTCGAGCATATATATTAAGCGAATTTATGAAAAAATATTCATGATCTTTAACCGAACTAACCAACATCTCACACACAATTTATAGATCAACAATAAAAAATCACTATTAAAAATAAATATGTTTAGGCATAAATAGTTTTACATTCTACATTCCAAAAATTAAACCTTTTGTATTTTTACTTAAGAAGATATGGCGATTTCAGTTTTATGGAAAATGCGAAATTGGGCGAAAAAGCACCCTTACTTAAATATATATTGTTCAAACTTAAAGACTTTGCTACGAGTACCATATATAATTTTTCTGCAAAATTTCATGAAAATCCATCAATACGTTTTCAAGTTAAGGCGATGTCTTTAGAGGTATACTGTTGGAATCCTGTATGTGCTTAGACCAAAATAAGAGCTTTCTTAAATGCTTAAGCTATAATCTCATTTTGCGTTAAATACCAACGGTTTCTAGTCCAAATAAATATGTTTTTATGATTTTTGATAATTATGTTTATTTCAAAATATTTATTTTTGGAAATTTTACGAAATTTGAATTTTAACACTTTTTCGCTTCCAAACTGTGCACTGTACACAAAAAAACTACTTCACATTATATTTTGTGAACATGGTTTTCGATCGAAATAGCTTAATTTCTTATTATAAAACACTCAATTGGCGCATTTATGGGCAATGCACAATGCCCAGCCTGGAGACAGGCTTGCATTTCTTGCCTTTAAAAATTAATAAATCAAAGCCAAATAAAAATGTTGACAAAAAATTTTAAAGGGAATTCCCGTACCCCAAACACTAACTACAATCCAAAAGTAATTTTTAAAAAATACTTAGATTTTATTTGTGGGCTTTGGGGTGTATTGGAGAGCGTGTTGGACTGTTACACAGATGGTCCCAGGTTCGACTCCCGATGACGATAACAATAATTTACAAAAATAATATTTATGTATTTACATGTATCACTCGTGTAATGAATTCGTGAATTCTCGGTTATAATGAACTAATTTCGAAGTCCCGATGTTTGGGCACCAATTTTCTTATAAAAACATTCGTTAACAGAAACTCGATTAAGACGAATGCTCGGTTTAAGTGAACTGCTTTGAACAGTCCCACAAACAAACTTTTATAAAATTTTTATATTTTTAATACAAACTTACGAAAAATTAGGAGTTTTCAATTCATACTTATTTTTTAATTCAATTAATTTAGAATAAAATACTAATATACATTTTTGAAAGATATTACCATTTTGTACTTAAGAAAATATTTTGGCATTTTCATTTTACAAATTTTTTATTTTCGTCGCTAATTTTAGCAAAACATTTATTTATTAAATAAAAAATTGTATCATCCGCTAATTTTATTAATTTTTGAAAACCTGGCGCTGAATTTACCAATTTAAAAAAAACTTCAATCAATAAAACTTTTTGTTTACACAATTAGAATTAAAGAAACCACCACTCAGAAAAGTTATACAATTACTGCATGACAGTTATTTGTGTAGTAATGTAGTTATTTTTTTGTAGTTATTTTAAGTGCAATTGCAGTTGTTTTACTTAAAAAAATAATTTTTAAAGTTTTTGAGGGTTGATTTTTTAAACAACATACCAAAATTACTACATTTCGGTAACAATTACGTTATGCAGCTGTTTATTTAAAAAAATAACTTAAACTCTTTCTTAAACGTTGAAAAAACTACAATATTTTTTAAAAAAAATGGGCAAATTTTGACCCTGTCTTGTATTTCGATTTGTAACCTGCGCATTTTGAAAAAACTGAATTGAAGAATTTCCCAGACCTTTTACGGATTTAAATATGAATTTTAATAACTGCATTTTATACAAGCCATTTATGGGTAGAATATTGTTTGCATACAGATCAAGTGTATGAAATCTTATGGGTAGGTTAAAAACTAGTTTTAAAGCTTTGAAAACCCCTTAATGAAGAACTTTTCCTACTTCCATATATTATTGGAAGGTAAGACAAATGACTGTGAATCAAACTTTCATATATTAGCATTTTAGTTTTAATATTAAATTTCCGCTTGAATTTGTATAGAATGCCAACAGCAGAAGATATTTTACTTTTAATTGCTTCGATGTGATTATCATAATGTAAGTTTCTGCAAAAGTGTATTCCTAGATAGGTTACCGACTCCGACTCTTCTATTGGAACATCATCAATATGCACAGTCATAGACTGATCTCTTTCTAAAATATACGGTCTAAATCTGATGAATTTAGTTTTACCAGTATTCAAAATAAGCTTATTTAATCTTAAATATTCAGTTAATATTGATGAATCCTACTTCACTTGAGTTTGTTACACACGCTGATGTTTGTAACGGTAAAGTAGGCAAATGTCGTCAGCAAACATGAAAGTTGACCAAAAAGTTTTATGTTTTTCAGGTCGTTAATAAAAATCTGGAACAAAGGGGGTCCCTGTGGTACTCCACATGTAACAGGTAACAAAGTGCTCTTAGCATCACCAATCTGTACGAATTTCGTTAGACCAGACAAGAAGTCTTCAAATAAGGCATTAGAACTGGTTGATACTTCAATTATTTCCAGCTTTTTAATCAAAATATCATGACCCACTAAATCAAACGCTTTATATAGATCAAAAAATACCGCAGTAACACCATTAAAACCAACATCAAGACCGTCACAAATATATTCCACGACATTAACAATAGCCTCCTCCGTTCCAGAACCTTTACAAAAACCAAAATGTCTTTCAAATAATATTTTGTTTCTGACTAAACAGTCAGACAATTGATCAAACACAATCTTCTCAATTACTTTATCAATTACTGATAAAACAGATACTGGACGATACAAATCAACCTTGTTAGATCCCTTACATGTTAACCCATCTAAAATATCTTCATCGCATTTTTTATCAACATTTCCTATATTAAAAGTTGTCATTAATGGTCTCAATGATCTTAAATTGCTTATGTCATCATTTAAATAACACGGAATATTGCTTCTAAGATTCTCAATTGAATCAAAAAAATACTGATTAAACCCCACAGCCTTATCAATATCAGTTGTTAAAAGATTACCATCCTGAAAAATTCCCTATGGGGAATGAGGAGTCAATTGACCTTAAAGTGACTGGTTAAAGAAGGACTTATCACAGGACTGATATAATTTAATACTGAAGTGGGTTAAGCGCCCTCAAAATTACCAATCCTGTGACTGGTAAAGCGAGGACATACCACTTAACCAGAATGCTTATTAACAAGAAAAAGCCAGTTGGCCAGAATTTTACCCATTGGAAGCTGGTTAATTTTTTGTTTATTTTATACGACATGACCCTTTAGCGACAGTCTTGTGGTATGCCCATCTTTGGTTAGTCCTGTGGCATGCCACTATGTGGTTTAAAGCAGGACAAATGACCCCCCTCCTATGACAAGCCAATGTTAAAGTTGCCAGTTGTTTACATAGGGTATGGTTTAGCAGAGGACCGGTCTCTGGCACGAAGGGACCGATCCTGTGGCACACGTAGGAGCGGTCTCGTTCCAGATAGGGTTATGTCTCGTGCATCTTGGGGGCACCTACCAAGTTCATTATTAAGAAACCGCCACGATTTTTTTACATCACCTGCACACTGTTCTAAATTCTTCTTATAATATTCATTCATCAGTTTTCTGTTACTAGTTTTAATAAATAAATCTGTCGTTTTTATTTTTTCTTCGTGCTAATAGCAAGCATTTCCGAATTAACAATAAATCTGGAAATAAATGACTTTTTATGGGAAAAATTGCAATTTTCCATAGGTCCGTAAACGCGAACAGTTGAAAGACTGTTTGTGTTGTTAAAAGTAATAAAAGTGTAAAAAAAAAACTAATTAATCATAAAGTTTAGAATGTATTCTTAATTTTAAAATTTATTCATTTGTTTTAAAATTCGTTAAGTATTAGTTTTCTTAATTTCGATTCGTTACAGAAATGTAAAGAAGTAGCAGAAAGTAATGCTATAAACACATAGACGACTGCAGCTACACGACTACAGCCTGTCAAAAATAAAATACACACGTTTATATGAAAACGATTATTTTGGCACCAACACAACTACACGGCTACCCGACTACTTTTGCCGCTGTAGTCAACTTAGGTTAATTTCTATTTTTGTTGGCTGCAAAACAAAATAGTGTTGACAATAAAACAAAATATGTAACAAATTAGTGCTTAAAAATATTTTATTTTGTTAAACACAAAAAACGTCGTAACATCAAATGGTATAATTGCATTAATATTCAAGAGGGGTTATATAAATTTATTTTCACGTTATAATAATGTATTATAAATAAGTAATTGTATTTTTAAGTGAACTTTATATACGTGTCTACAACCAAGCATGTTGTTCTATTTTAATAAAGAAAAAAAGATGTAATTGGCACTACTGAAACAAAAATGCATTTGTATCAGGGATGTTAAATGGAGTTTTCAATTTTGTACCAACATCCAAAAAAATTTGTACTTTTTGGACGTTGACGGTACCATTTTTTTTAAATTTATTAAAACAACAAAAAAAAAAAATACATAAAATTTCTCTTGTACAGAAAAAAAAACAAAACCTTCCAATAACATACATTATATGTATGAATAAAATAAGGCATAAAAAAGTCTTATGAATATATGAGACCAAATCATGGAATTATTTGTTTAGTTAATAAACTATTTGGAGTTTCTACATCATAGCAGCATAAATTTATCGCTCTTAACCAATCCTTAGTCTGTATGGGACTTGATAATGTTGGCTAATGTAGTCTGTTTCTTTCCTTAGTTTTTATTATATTTTGAAAAGAAAAAAACTCTTTCCACATTTGCAGACCAGTGTGGAATGGATAAAATTCCAGCAACGACTAGAAATGTCTGGAAACATATTGACATTCAGTTCATTTTGAAAATTAGCTACTACCGACCAAAAACTACAGACGTTTTAATTTTTTAACGACTTCAGTTAAAAAAATTTTAGTTTTTAGTCTGGCTCAAGTAATATTTTTACTAAGAAGACAAGAATGGAGCAAAATTAATGATTAATCGGTTTTTTGTTAAAGTTCTGCCTATTATGGAGGCTATAACTATTCTAAAACATTGGGTTCTGATGAGATCTTTAACCAGATCGAAATACTAGTATTAACCTAGCTAATAAGTTTGATTTGCTTTATTTTTGTAAATATACGGAGGTTGAGAGCTCGTTCTAAATTAAACATATATAAGATTGTTTGGAATTTTCTTTCATTTCTTTAACAATAATTTAATTTTCGTTTGAGTTTGAATTTTAACGTCTTTTTCAGACAATTGCAGTTAATACTATAATTAATATGCAATTTTATTTAATTTAATTGTGAAAGGCGTGGTAGAGAAGAATGAGTGTATTTTCTAAAAATCATAACTACATTGCAAATATTCAATTTTTTCTGAATCAGACTGCGCAGTTTCTGGTATTGAACGTTCGTCAGTGACACTGTTTTTTTTGAATTTTTGAATAATGTAATATTTGTTATGTTTTTATTTGTTCGATTGCGTCTATATGAAATTTTTCTGTGCAATCACTGACCGTGGTATAGATAAACTGATTTCTAATGCCACATGCACTCGCACTACACGTTAGACAGAGCGCTTTAGCCCTCGGACCTATAGTTAGGTCGAGTTTTGTTGTGATTAAAACTAGTTTTATTCAATACACGGTGTTTTTGTTCTTGCATACATAATCTCAGAAGTACAACTCCAACAACACAACAGTTCTATTTTTAGAAACTCACCTCACTCTAATGTCCACTGTTTTCCCATATGTTATAAGTGATGCCATATCTATATATCAATTTTCACTTCTTCAGAATTTTAATAAATTCAAAATAAAAGTGAAGTTGGCTGCAACAAGTGTCAATATATGTAAGAGCTGCCAGATAAATTTTGTAAAAAATCGTAAATTTTTAATCGATATTAAAAAAAAAAAAATTGCCAACTTTATTCTTCAAAATCCTTAAAATGATGATAAATCGTAAAATCTGGCGGATATAGTCGCATATATTTTAAGAGCTCATTACATAAAACGAATAAATGCAATGAAAAAGGACACAATAACAATTTGTTTGCTATACTAAAAATTCAAAAAGGGGAAAAATTAAAAATTTTTAAATTGTACCAAATGAGTCGCGGTAGTACCACGGTACTCTAGAAGGTCAAAATGTACCAAAAAAAAGTACAATTGTACCAACTTTAACATCCCTGATTTGTATAAAAAAAAGCTGTTGATATTTTTAAATTGAATCGTGATCAGCTGTTTACTATGCTGCTGTCGTTTCCAAAATAATAAGTAGCTGACCACACGGCGACGATTGCAGTCAACGGCATTTGCAGTCGTGTAGCTCTGCAGTCTGCTGTGTTCTATGTGTTTATAGCATAACAAATTGGGAAACATTTTTATGTACACACAGAGAAATAAAGTGCCAACCGAATTGAAAAGTGTATTTTAATTGTGACAACTTATAAATTCAGTGAATACAACGATATTTAAATTCGATTTGAGAATATTTTGGGCGTTACAACTAAAGTTCAGTTGACTTAAACGAACTTTGTTGTATAAACTAACGTTAAGTTGCACCAACCGACTGAAATTCGTAATAACCGGATTTGATTCTAAGTAACCGAATTAGAGTTGGCAAAGAGCTAGATTTTTCTCTGTGTGTATATACATTTTTCAAATATGTGATAACTGAACTAATAATATTTGTAAAACAGAGACTAAAATATACTTTTCTTAAGGTTTGAGGTGCGCTGAATCAGAATATGACCTCAGAATTCAGGTTTTCGGGACGTTATAAAATCTCGAAATAAGAATAATTTACAAATCTTTTTATGTCATCTGAAAGTGCTATCTATATTTTCCAATTTCTTATTTCTTCTCGGAGAAACTGTTCTTTGATATTCATTGGTATGAAGTTTTCGCTATTAGTGCTAATATCTAAAAAATTAGATATTTGAAAAATTTTAAGAGCTTTTGGAAGAAACAAAGTCGGACAATCAAATTCTAACAAATTTGCTATGTAACATGTTTCAAAAATGGAGAAAATCATGTTTTTTAATTTATAGTGAAAATACACATTTTTCCCCCTATACGAATTTGTTACATACATATATGTAACGAATAGCTATCCACTAATATCTATAAAAATTAAAACATATGGAAACGCAGAAACGGGTGTATTTTATTTTGCATTTTATTTTTGTAATTGTTTTAACTACAATCGACAGTTACTTTTTAACAGTTAAAAATAACTACACATTGTAGCAAATGCAGTTATTTTAACTAACATTCGCAGTTGATTCTATATACATTTATAAGTAAAGTGTAGAAAATCATTCCCTATAAGTGGTTAAACACTCAGGGAACTGCTGCTGTAAATATTTGTATATGTTTGAGTTGTAATACAGTATCTTTATGTTTAAGTGAAAAAACAGTCATTTGTAGAAAAAATTTAATTTTGCACTACATTTGTAGTTCATTTAAAAAACAAACCTCATTACATTACTGTATTATAATTTTCTTAGTAAAAAAATTATATATAACGATATATTCTTTAATATAAAAATGTGATCATATAAAATAGCATATTAATAAGTATTTATTAGGGCGGGTCGATTTAAAAATCGCTCAACGTTCAAGGAAAATCGTATTCTAGGGATTAAAATAAGAAACTTTGACGAAGGAAACCATACCTCTAAAACGAATGCTGATGTCCTGACTTTTGACCCATAGGGTCAAATTTTGAAAAAGCCCACTTTGATATTTCAGAAAGTACTAGGAATCTCTCCAAGAATATGGGAGCTTCTTCTTCTCCGGGAGACGGGCTAGCAGATTGATGCATAAATCATCATTCTAGGTGACCGTTAAGGGGTAAAATTAAAACTGAAAGAGGCCTTTTTAGCCGTGTTTTTATAGCAAAATGTACAAATCTCGGGATAGAGATATTTCAGAAAGTAGGAGGAGTCTTTCCAAGATTAGGGTCTCTATTTCTTCTCCAAAAGACGCACTAGCAGAAGAATGTATAAATTATATTCGATTGGGTTGGATTCGATTGGGACACTCTAAATGGGTCAAAGTGGGTTTTTTCAAAATTTGACACTACCGGTCAAAGTAGGGACATCAGAATTCGTTTTAGAGGTATATGAAGCTGTTCTCGAAGATTACCTATGAAGCTGTTCTCGAACAGCTTCTTTTATCACCGGTTACATGTTTCTAGAACAGGTTCCTGGGAGTCAAATGGTAAGGCTTCACTGTTGCAGAACCAGTTCTATAACTGGTTCTAGAACCGATATTAATTATTATATAAGTTGTTTTTCAACCTGTTATTAGGATTTCACTGGGAAATTTTAATATTGAAAAACATTTTTTTTTTTAAATTAAATTAAAATTAACAATTTTGTTTAAAACGAAAATTTGATACCCTAAAAAATATAAATAAAATTTAAGTTATTTACAAATTTTGAACCCGTTTTATGGAGGTCAAATATATGTAACTTAATATCTTTTAATTTAAATATATTTGGATTATTATGTATGTAATTGTATCTAATTATATCTAATTGTATCAAATGTGATAAAATTAGATGTAATTATATCGGGACAAAACTCGGATAGAATTAAATAGTTTTATTAAATTGTATCTATTTAAATATAATTAGATCCAAATTGATATAATTTAATAGAACCATTTTCCAGATCAAATTATATTCTCCTATATATGCGGAAAATATCTTATCATATATAATTTTATATACACTTTTTTACTAGGGTTTACATTGATTTTATACAGTAGATTTCTTTTTTTAAATAAAACAAATGAATGTTAGCTTACTTTTTACTACATTTGCGGTTAATTTTTAATACATTTGTGGTTCATTTTGAACAGTAAAAAACCATGAAAATGTTAGTTGAATTGAATGAAATGTAAGACGTCCTTTTTCAAGTGAAATTTTATTTGTTTTTAACTACATTTGAAGTGGTCTTTACCTACAAAATATTCTAAGTGCATAGTTGGCAATGTAAAGTACTTACATTTCTCATTACAATTTTCATTACGTTTATATGGCGGTGTCGCTCAAAATAAGAAAACCAAAACTTATGTGGTTATCTATAGGCTTACCAGTATGAGTCTAAAAATAAATTTTCAAATAAACTAATTTTATAAAAAAATAATTTTTTTTTTTTTGTAAATATGTTTAATAAACTACGCCCACACTGGATTCGACCCTGGGACTTCAGGTTGTCAGTCAACCGCTTTACCATCTGAGCTATCTCGACATGTTATATTTGATAGTTAAAATATAAATGAATTGCTTTCAAAAAATTTCATTATTTTCCAGATTACCAAAAATTTTAAATATGTTGTTATATATGTCCTGACTAGAGTTGACAAAATAATGAGACTAAAAATAGATTTTCCAAAAATTTTCAGATCATTACTATATATTAAAATTAATGCTAAAAATAAGTATTTATTAGTAACGCATTATTTTTTGTATTGAAATAATGGAAACATTTATTGGCATTAAAGTAATGCAGAGAGTTAGTTGGTGTCATTACTGGTAGTCCAAAATATAATGATATGTCATTACCGTTTCTACACTGGGTTGTTTGCACAAAATGTTCTTACTTTCCTGCTTACAAAAAATCGAAAATATTTATGTCCTCACTACAGTTGAAAAAATAAGGAGTCTTAAAATAGATTTTCAAAAAAAGTTTAGATCATTACTTTATGTTTAAAATAATGATAAAAATAAGTGCACTCACAATATTTTGTCGTTAAAATTAAAGGAATATGTACTTTAAAACTACTAAACATATAGTTAAAAATCCGTCTACCCACTTTACTTTTAAATCAAATGTTTTTAAATTTACTTTTAACTTAAAAAAAATACCTCAAAATCCGTAAAAATAAAGATTTTTATTTTTACAGGCAAAAATAGAATAATAAATTTTATAAAACTCAAATCCGTAAAAATAAACGATTTTATTTTAACTATCAAAAACTAACTCCTAAATTATTAAAAACAACAGTTTTTCTTTCAATATTTTTTATCATTAGCTTTTTGTTCAAATAAAGAGTTTTTTTGTAAAAAGAAAATTTTAAATGAAAATAATAACTGGTACAGAAAAACAGTATTTATGTGTAGTTTGTTTTTTAATAAATGATAAAATATGGTAAAAAACAACATTTCTTTGTAGTTCGTATATGTGTATTCCTTAAAAAACAAAATTTACTGATTACTTTTTAAATAAACTACAATCAGTTGCTGTTAAAATATTGTGAGTGTAGCTATGGATAGATAACGCATTATTTGTTGTATTGAAATAATAGGAAAATTAACTAGTAATTAGTAAGTCATTATTATTTATATTAAAGTAATGTAGAAAGTAAGCTGGTGATATTTCAAGTACACTCAAAAAAAAAGTTAGTAAAGTCAGCAAAAAGTTTTGCTGAGTCAGCAAAATTTTAGTCAGGAGGGTGCTTGCAAAAAAATTGCTAAGGTCAGCAAAATCTTTTGCTGAAAATCAGCGAGCTGATTTTTAGCAATACAAGCAAAAGTTTTGCTAACACTTAGTATATTAGAAATGGAAAAATCCTTGTTAAATATTAATAAAATTTTTGCTGAATATTAGTAGACTGAAAAAAAACTCAAACAATTTGTAGAAAAATTATACTTTAGTTAATTTATTTGCTGAAAATCATAATAGATATTTGTGTGATTCTTTTAAAAATGATTGACAATACGTTACAAAATATGAAATGTTCATACTCCCACATTGACGACATGAATTAATGTAATATTTAAAAAAAAATAGAAATAATTATATATAACATAAACAAAATTATCTTTCAACTAATGACATCAATGGTTGTCTAAATTATGCTATCTTTTAAAGGAACGCAAATGCCGCAGATAATTATAGAAACGAAACGAAAAATAATAATATATATCATATACAACCCTTTTTTTGCAATAAGAAAAAGGAAACATAAAAATCTATCTAAGATATGTGTCTTTGTCTTTCGCTTTAGTCTGTCTACCTGTTGTATATTTGTTTGTAATTTGACCACACTAGATTATAAATATCTATAAACATTTAGTTTACAAAACACATATAATCTTTATTAAATTTATATATTTTATTTTGTCGTTTATTTAATAGATAATAGATAATTACTTTCACAAGCCGGTGACAACGTAAAATTTAAGTTGTTTCATTCAACAATTTTGTTTTATGTATGAAAAACAGATACAAAAGAGTTGTACTTTTTAGTGTAATTTTTCTCGTCACTACTACATCTTGACATGCCGCTACATCTAATTCATTCCGCATATAGCTTTCAATCTGGTTGTCGTCCATACTATTAATATGCTAATCAGCACAATTTCTTTTAGCAAAATAAATTAGTAAAACATTAGTAAAATATTAGTAAAACATAAGTTCAAAACAGTTCAGGGCTGAATAAGTATAACTAAAATTTTAGCTGAAAACAGAATTTTAGCAAAAAATTTGTTGAAAAATAGAATATCTGATTTACTAACTTTTCTACTAACTTATTTTTTTTGAGTGTAGACTAAAAAATGATGATGTATCATTACCATTTCTACACTGGGAATGTTCATATAACGTTTGCGGAATGAAATTGCAAATTATGTTTTTTTTTTTTAAATAAACTTAAAGTAAATTTTACTTTTTGTTAAAAACAACATACTGCATTAATTCAATGTAAAAAATTTGTTTCAATTCAATTTTGAGGCAGTTTGAAAGAACATTGTCCATAGCTATTGAAAACTACGATGTGAGGAAATTGCTGAGCTTTATTAGATTTTTTGTGCTGTTGATATTTGTTTGCTCCAAATATTTTATTTTACTTTTTATAAAGTATGTCTTTCGGAAAAGTGTTTCCTTGCCATTTACTGCCATCCAAGATTAAATATGACTAATCGTCCATGATGGAAATAATGGCGTTTTGACTCTTTTTGACCCAAATTTGTATATTGAAAATTTTAGGTTACTTCTTACGTTACAGAAAGAGCTGGCTTATTCATTCTCGCCTTTTTTTTGTATTCCCGTATAATTATGAAACTTTTTGTAATGTTCTTCCATCGCATTTAACCCTTTTATTCAAGCTTGCTATACGATTAGGCGATTTATCCAGCAGTTATTTGTCAAAGCTAGGATCTCGTTGATAAGTCGATTAAACTGCGCTTTTTACAGGAGCAAGGCATACTCTCAGTACTTTTTCTTTTAACTTACCTATCCAGTATTCTATATAACAGTTATCGATTCTCTAGCTGTTTAACAAACAGAGAAACTATTTTATATTTCTTCCGATAAAAGTAATTATTATAAAATTTAGAATTTTTTTCTTAACTTGTTCTGCTTTTTTGATATTTACCAAATTTGCATAAAATTGATGCAGTAATATAAGAAAACATGTATTTATTCAAAATTACTTTTTTTTATCAGCTACGCAAAATTTGTTGCAATTTCATTCCGCATACGTTATTACGAAAATTATGTAAATAATCGAAATCGGCATTTTATTTCATTAGAAATATATGGTAAACAAGGCATTTTTATTTTATTTATTTTTTAATTACAAATTCACTTCACGAAAGTCTGAAGTTTTTCATCATACACTCAAATAAATAACGTTTGTAAAAGTTACAGCCCGTTTAGCTAATTTTAGCTAAACATGTCTGTAATTACACAGTTTGTTACCGCGGAAACGCAAAATAGCCAAAAACAACAAAAATGTGCACTCAATTTTCAGTACGTCAATACTTTCGGCCTGGTTTGGGTTAATACGCTAAAGTACATGAACAAACCTATTATTTGTCACCTTAATTAAGTAACTACAACACGTTTAACCTAATAAATACGACAATAATGGCCTATTACGGCATTATTTTTGAAATATTATTTAATCTCATTCTTATCAAAAATAGATCTTAAAATAAAATTAGTTACTAAATAATAGTTCAGACATATTTTAATTTTGTTAGTGAGAATAGATCATCAGTATGCAAAGTATGTGTGCAAATAAAAAGGTTAAAAACATAAAAAAGGTTTTACAATTCAATGGTGAAAGAAATTTTTTATGTGAAATAAAAATATTGTGGGGAGTACAAAAATTGTTATTGTTTTTTTTTTTTAATAAAGGGTCCTCCAACTAACTTTTTTTTTTGAAAATGCTATAAAAAAAAACTACTGAATATTTTCTCAAACTTCTTTTTTATTTGAAAGTACAATCCTTCCGGTTAATAATGGAAAATAATTTCATTAGATGGCGGACCCTTTATATGAGTATGTAATATAATTTTGTTATAAAAATGCCAGCACACTTTTTCAATTAGTTATATAAATATTGATTTAAAGTTTGAGAAAAAAAAACATTGAAAAATTACTTGAAATTAATAAAACAATCTCTATGGTATCAGGTCCGTCCTTTATATACTCTTTGACAGAGCTTTGAAGATTGCATTCAATTTTGGAATGTATAACCAAAAATTGAATTAAATTTTCTAATTCAAGGAATGAATTTTTTAACAAAAAAAATACTAAGAATGAAGTCCTGTTAATGAATTCAAATAATTGAAGTTAAGAAAATAATTTACATGACTAAAAGATTTAGCATTAAAATAAAGGCATTATTAAAAAATAATCCATTCAAATTCAGTTAATTCAACTTTTGGATTATGAACTCCGTATATAATGAACTCCTTAGGAATTCATTCCATTTTCGTTTAATTCCATTAGGGAATTAATTTTTTTTTTGTTTAATTCCCAAAGAACTTAACTTTTTTGTTTAATTCAACAAGGACTTACCTTTTGGTTTAAGTCCCTAGGAACCTACCTATCTTTTTTAATTCCCAAAGGAATAATTGTTTTGTTTTATTCCCTGAGGACTTAATTCCATAAGGACTTAACTGCTTTGTTTAATTCCCTGAGGGACTTATCTTTTCTGTTTAATTTCCTGAATTTGAGCTTTTCACTTAATGCCCAAAAAAATAATAAAAGTTAAGTCAATAGGGACTTAAAGCAAACAGCTAAGTCCTTATGGAGTTAAAAAAAAGTTAATTCCCTAAGGGAATTAATTAAAAATGGAATGAATGCCCCGACCAATGAATGAATTTTCAGGAAGGAATTTTAAATGGGAATGAACAAATTGAATGAAAATAAGGGAATTTATTCAATTCCTTAAAGTAGGTCAGGGAATTCATTTTAAAAAAATTGGGAAATAGGGAATGAATTCTTTAAAGCTCTTCTCGTTGATGGTATTGACAAATGCACAAAACATTTGATCTACATTGTTTTTTCAAAAATGATTTATATTTACAAGTGTCTTGTTGAGATTTCAATAAAATGGTACTTTATGGCAGGCGGATTGGATTCAAAGTATTAAAATATTGTATAAAATTTGTACAATAATTTTGACCTCAGCTTCTCATGTAGACAAGTCAAGTGAAGACAACACAAGTCAAAACGATGGGATATGTATAAAAATGTTCAATTTAAATATTAATAATATGTAATAATAAAAAGTAAATGTTAAATAAAAATAGCAGCTCAACATTATTCAATTGTTTCATTTTTTTGTTGTTATTAAACTTAATATGCTGCAGATAAATAATACATTTTTGGTAACACAAAAAAACCATTCAAGGTATTTAGAAAGGCATATAAAATAGTGCTGGTAAAAGAATGAGTAGTGGGTATCGGTTATCGAGTATTTGTTTTATGTTTGGGTACTCGATACTTAAAAGTAACTACTCGATATTCTCAGAGTTGTATTTTGGACAGAAAAACAAAACAAAAATGCAACTCCGCTAAAACAATTAGCATTAAAATACAACTCTGCTAGAAGAAAGAAAGAAGAAAGTTGAAAAACTATAAAAAAAAATTTTGAATTTTCAATAAAACGGAAAAATTTCTAAAAATTAATGGAAAAACTTAAAATGAATTTTAAATTTAAAATCCGTTAAAAGTATTGACTTGTTTCGAGTATCCAATTTTAAAATATCGAGTATTGAAAAGTAACCGAATTAACCAGCACTAATATAAAACTTTAAATAAGAATATAACAAAAAACAAAAAAAAAAACAATCGAAAAACGTGAGGACATAACTACAATTATTACTTAAGTATATATTAGAGATGGTATCGTGACACGAAATTTGCGTGATTCAAATTGTGTAATAAGTACAAATTTCACTAAAGCGGCCAGCGTAAGTTGAGAAGTAATGTTCATTCGAGACTTCCTATAGATCTATAGAACATTTGTTTACGGAAAAAATCTTTAAAACATACAGTGGAAAAAATCTTTAAAACATACAGTGGAAATTTCGTGATTCGAGAGCGTGGATACAATAAAAAATTGTTCGCGACTGATTACACAGGTCAACAGCAAAAAAAGGCTTGACTAACCACTATATAGATTTGATGCATCATGGCTGCCTAAGTACAAAAATGGTAAAATTTTTCAATTCTATGGATCATTTTTTTTTAAAAAATTTTTTTTTTAAAATTGACAATATTTTGAGCCATTTCTCCACTTATGTTGTCATAACTCAAAAACAACTAGTCCGATTTTGTCAAATTAAATTTACAAAAATTAAGGTTTACAATATCTTTAAAGAACTGTACAAATTTTTTTAATGCGATCAATAGTTTCAAAGTTATGAAACAAATTGTTAGCAAAAAAAAAAAAAAAATGCTAAAAAAAAAAAAATTTGAAAAACAAAAATCTGGAAAAAATCGAAAACTGCAAAAAATATTACTTTTTATTTTTTTGTAGTAAAGCTACATATCATGCGAATTAAACTAGATATGGATCATAAAAATCGATGCATGCTTTACATTTTTATTTACAATTAATTGAAGGTATCGCATATTTACAAGCACTGTAGAAAATTGTACCTACATAATGAAAATGCAGAACATAAAAACTCAGGTGCATTTTACGACACGCATTTTGGCAAAACCCCTTTGGGAAAAACCTCTATGACATTTTTATGATTCTAATAATTAAAAAAAATAAGTAATAAACAAAAGATTGTTTAATTTTTACGATTGCGGTAGGATAGTAATAAAACGCTCATAAATGTGCGTGTACGCTGAAGTGCTCTTATTTTCCGTTAGCTACCTGTAACGGATATTTTTTTTTTTTTCATAAAAGTCCTTAATGTTTTTTAGGATTCTTGGGAATAATAAACAATTTGCAGCACACAAACTGTATCCACACAAAGGGTTATCCCAAATTATAGTATGAGTATTTATAAGATCTTCTTGACCCTTTTTATTTCATTCAAGAAGTGTTTGCGATAACGCAAACATCATTTAATACCTACACAAAAATTAGAGTCATACAGCTTAGAAGTTAAAAACAATTTTCAAATATTAATAAAAATGAGCCAGAAAGCCAGAACATTTTCATGTAAAAACGATCCAGATTTATTTTGTTATGTGTGCGGCCAATATATCACCGGGAAAAAACGGAAGTGGTTCTTAACTTCATTGCAAAAGTCATATCAAGATTGCTATAATATCTATCCGCACAATTTGAACCAGCATTGGACACCGAGTACTATATGCATTCCATGTCGATTGAATTTATCTATGAAGTCTTCTAACGTAAAGTAAGTATAAATTAATAGATTTGGAATATTTTATAATTACAATATTTCTTAATTAAAATTTGAATTCTTCATATTCCTGATTTCAATTTTTTTTTTTTTCATTTTACAGACGACACTTGGAAATTTTGAAGCCTATGCTATGGAGAGAAACAGCGAACCACGCATCCGAGTGTTATTTTTGTTTAAGTACAAAAAGCATATTTGATGGCCCACAAATTCGCAAATTGGTGAACGATACTGAATTTGGCAGTTCAATGTCAGAAATTGAGAAGAATGCATGGGATTCGTTTGTATGGGTTATTCAAAATTTCTTAGGAAATAACAAGGGTGATGATTACGTTGCGCACGTTGAAGAGATGTTAACTCACTTCCAGAATCTTGGATGCAACATGAGCATCAAATTACACTACCTGCACAGTCACTTAGATCGTTTTCCTGAAAATCTAGGAGACTTGAGTGAAGAACAGGGCGAACGATTCCACCAAGATATCCGGACAATGGAGGAACGATACCAGGGTCGCTGGGATGCACACATGATGGCTGATTTTTGCTGGAGTATTCAGAGTAACACTTCGTTATTCAACAATAGTAGAAAATCGACTAAAAGAAAATTTCAGAGTTTGTAGTTTATAATACATATTTATTTATTTATTTATTTTCTTGTTTTATTTATTATAATAAATGTGAATAATAAAATATAAATTTTCTACTATTTAATTTATTTATTTATTTACATTTAAGCTCATCCAACACAAATGTCTTTCCGAAGAATAGAATCAGTATATTCTAGGTAGGGTTTTGCCAAAAAATACACGAATGTTACTATGTTATGCATTTTTGATGTGAAAATTTGTACATAGCATGGGGAAAATGTTTTCAAAATTCAATCAATCGAAAGAAGAACATTAACTACTCAATTTTATGTATATCAGACAAAAAACTAAAATTTGGTGAAAATGAGCGAATTCACTTAATTGTGAATAAATTCGAAAAAAATCAATCGATTTTTATGATCGATATCTCATTTTGTTCCTATTACATGTGGCTTTGCGATAAAGCAATAAATCTGAACGATTTTTGCCGTTTTCGATTTTTTATGATTTTTTTAACCAAAAAAATTTGCTATTTTCACGTAAAAAAAATATTTTTTTCCCTCAATTTTTTATTATAACTCCAAAACTACTGAGCCGATTGAAACGCAATATATTAACGGATTAAAGGCTATGTAAATTTCAGTTTTTCTAAATTTATTTGAATAATATCGGACTAATTTTTTTTTAGTTATCATTAATTATGTGGAGACACGTCTAAAAAAATTTATAATTTTAATTAAAAATTTTTTAAAAAAAAACCTCTCCATAGAATTTCAAAATTGAACCACATTGGACCACAATACATCAAAATTGTATAGTGGTTTTCAAAGCCCCTAAAATTTTTTCAAAATTGTTGCCTTGTGTTATAAATGTGAGTTGCATGCGTGAGTCAAAATTCATTCACGCTCCCATCTCTAGTGCATGCCCTATGCGCAAAGGGATCGGTACCATATGGCAAGCAGAATATGTCCCAACCCACATATTAGGATCGGTACAAAAAAAAAAAACAAAACGATGTTATAGCGTTTATTTTCGATGGTACCAAACCAAAAGCATTTTCAGAGCGTTAGTTGGCAATGGTATAAAAAAAATGCATTGTACAAAAGCATTAGTTTGGATTGCTTTTTTAACGTTCGCAAAAAGCACTTTGGGAGCACTTCTCATAAACAAAGTATAACGGTTTATGAAAAAAACACCGTAAAATATAATTATAAAGCGTATTTCTAACGTTTGGAAAAAGTACTTTAGCAGTTCTTATTTCACAATATATACAGGGTGGGCCAACTTCGCCTGACTGATTTGAATTGATTATAACCTTTTTATTTTTACAGTTTTTAATTGTATTTTTTTGCAGGTAATAAACAATTTAAAAAAATTTTATAATGTTATCATACTAAATGCAAGAACGTGTAAAAATTGTTGAATTTTATTATGTTTAAGGAAGATCAATTGTTACAACACAGAGAAAATACCGTCAACATTTTCATTGAAATGGACATGTTAATAAACAGCACTGCCGAATTTGGGAAACCTAAAATCCTAGAGAAGTGCATCAGCAACAATTATACCCTCTCAGGTGGTTTGGTGTGGAATTATGGATGATAGAGTTATCGGTCAATATTTTTTCGAAAATGAGGCTGAGGGACCAGTTACCGTCTCCGGGGCGGTAAATCAGACCATGTTGGAATATTTTTTACTTCCTTTAGTTCTCAATAGTACTGATATATGGTTCCAGCAAGATGGAACTACAGCTCATATCGCGAGAGACACAATGACAATTCTGCGAGAAACCGAATAATTTGAGAAAATGCTGATTTTGCGTGGCCTCCTCGTCCCCAGATTTGACGGCCCCTGATATTTTTTTTGATGTTTCTTGAAGGGACGTGTTTACGTCAACAAAACTAAAAAATATTTGTTATAAGTGGGATAAAGTTTTAATAAAAAAAAAAAAAAAAAACATTAATGTAATTAAACATTTCAAGTTCTAACGTACTATCGTTGAAATATAACACGATTTTGACACTTTTCTATGATTTAAACTTTTAAAATAATGATATTTGCCTCTTAAACTGTTAATCACTTCTACATAATTCTGTGAACAACATTTCAGTACCAAAAGTTTTTCAAACTTAAATTCTTTTACAAAACTTGGAAAAATGTATGAAATCTTTATCCACAAAAAATAGTGTAATGGCGTTAAATCGCACGATCTAGGCGGACAATTAACCGGTCCCAAACGTGAAATAAACTGTTCACCGAACTCGCCTCTCAATTGGGCCATTGTTTCTCGTGCTTTGTGGCATGCTGCATCGTCTTGTTAAAACCACAAGTCACCCAAGTCCAGCTCTTCCATTTGTAAAATTGTTATCATCGCACGGTAGCGCTCGCCAGTCACAGTAACGTTCCTGCCTTCGTCGTCTTTGAAAAAGTACCGTCCATTGATCCCACCGGCCCATAATCCACACCAAACAGTGCATTTTTCGGGATGCTTCTGGCTGCTCTTCACACCAGTTACGGCAATTATGCTTTTTCACGTATCCATTCAACCAGAACACAACGCTGAACACAATTTTTCGATAAAAAAGTGGATCTTCATTTAACTTTGCCAGAGCCCATTCACCAAAATTTAGCCGTTGTGGTAGGTCTTGTGGCTTCAATTCTTGCACCAGCTGTATTTTAAAAGCTATTACACCCAAATCCGAACGCCGAATCGATAATTCACGGCCATCAACAACACTGGCGGATACAGCTGCGATATTTTTCTCTGTCCGCACTCTACGTATGCGTGTTGGTGGTTTAATGTCCAATAATGTAAATTTGGTGCGAAATTTAGTCACAAGCTTACGAATTGTAGTCGATTCATTAAATTATAGACCAAACTGAGCTTGTTTAACAGTAAAATGTTACACGAAAACAGTTGAGCTGCCAAAATAAAAGTGGCTATAAAAACCACCCTTTATAAATTGTGAATATATGAAGTTTCAATTTGAAAGCACCGGATTTGTTTTGTTTCATTAAAAGTTGTATTTATTCGACCTCTCAATATGTTATAAATAAGAATATTCGAGAATAATTTATATAAATCTTAAACTAATTAAATTTCATAAAAATGTAAAAAAATAAATTTTATAAAATGTACACAAAAAAATAAATTAATCTAAACCCAAAATTAATTTATATAATGAATAAATCCGATTAGGATTCAGTTTTATTTAATTCTAGTACTCATTTGCATTTTTGCGGAAATTTATTTCACATCATATTAGAATATAAATCTTAGATTTTAATGAAAATAAAGTTTTTTTTTTTTAATTTTTAACAAAATAATATAAATTCAAAAATAGATGCGGTAATTTTATAAGAATGACCAATAAATATGTTTTGCTGGCATATTAAACTATTGTCGAAAATCGTCGTTTTGTAAGCAAAAATCGTCCAATCGTCATTTAGTTATTTTGTGTACTAAAAACTCAAAATTTCGTCGTCAAAATTTCGATTAATCGTCCAACCTGGCAACACTGGCTGTGTCCTACCATGACTCACCAGAAACGCCACTTACATTTCGCAAACATTTTTCAAAACTTTTTGCATTTCGTGACTTCTTCCTCCATATTATCAAATGATTTTAGTTTATAATTAAAATTTTCAGATTTACACAAGCTGGTTTGTATTCTTTTTATATTGTTGTTTGTCGCAGAAAAAATTAAATATGTTATTTAGAATCAAATCTTTTATTGGTAGCGTATTCAAAATTATCCTCCTTCATTTCTTACTATTGACGACCACACTATAGTAAAGAAAGCCCAAATACTGTTTGCAGACGGTTTCACTGCCAGCTGCACTCAGAGAATAAAGTTTCATCATATTAATGATATTGTTTCATAAATCTTTTGTAATTAATTATTGATCATATTTACAAAGTTTTCATTAATATGATGAAAAGTTTCATAAAAATTTATGACAAATATTTCATAGACCTTCATCATTTCAAAAAGAAGTTTCATAAAATATGTGAAACTAAAATTTGGCTTTTTGTTGAAATTTTTATATTTTTTTTATTAATTTGGGAAATATGATTTGCAATTCAGACTTTTTAAAACTCCAAAACTACCAGAAATAATTTGAAATTCAGAAACATCAATTAACCCTCAAACCGGCCTAATGATATTTATAGCACTTGTTTTGCACGAAAACTAAACAATATGTTCTTCTAGAAAATTTGTCTCTTTTAGATTATATGGGCCAAAATATGTTTAAAACGAATCTAAGAAACAAATAAATAAAAATGAAGAAGTTTGATATAATTTTTATTAAAAATAAAAAATTATGTTTTTCGACCTTTAATTGTGCAATGAAAATGAAAATTATTCAAGTTTGAGGCCATACTCTATATTTCTTTATTAGGATATTGTCCTAACAAATAATCTATAGAGTTTTTGTTTTCAAATTTATTAATTGACCACTTTCAGGAATATGTCAATTAATCAATAAATCAATGGTCAATTAATAAATTTGAAAACAAAAACTCTATAGATTATTTGTTAGGACAATATCCTAGCAATAATACAATAAAAAGGGGAATAAAAACAAAAAGCGTGTATTCTATATCTACCAAAGGTAGATCTTGCACATAACGGCATGTCTTCAATTTTTTTTTTGATCAATGGTGATAATCTTTAACTTCAAGCTCAATAGTTCTCATTTAGTGGGATAACTAGGTTATATGAATGTTTCATGTTTGCATGGGATTGTAACTTCTTTAAAAACGTGTTCTGATGATGGGAACCAAGAAAATTTCCGAAATACATCTATCAACACATTCCTGAAAGTTGTCAATTAATAAATTTGAAAACAAAAACTCTATAGATTATTTGTTATTACAATATCCTAATAAAAAAAATATAGAGTATGGCCTCGAACTTGAATAATTTTAATTTCCATTCTCAAAATGAATAAGTTTAGGCATAAATTATTCTTCTAATTATAACTACATTCCAAAAATTAACTTTTTTGTGGTTTTACTTAAGATATGGCGATTTTCGTTTTTTGAAAAACGCGAAATTGATCGAAAACGCACCTAAACTTCAACATATATTGATTAAACTTAAAGACTTTGCTAATGCTACTAAATATAATCTTTCTGCCAAATTTCATAAAAATCCGTCCATACGTTTTCAAGTTAGGACGATGTCCTCCGCATGTATGCTATTGGAATCCTGTATGTCCTTGAACCAAAATTACAGCTTTTCTGAAAAGTTTAAGCTTAAATCTTACTTTGTGTGAAATAAATACGGTTTCTAGTCCACATAAATATGTTTTCAAGATTTTTGAAAATTGTGTTCATTTCAATATATTTATTACCTAAAATTCTTACTTTAACGCTTTCTTGCCTCCAAACGGTGTCATGACCACGACAAATTACTTTACAAAATATTATGTAAATTTAGTTTTCTATCGCAATAATTTCTTATTATAAAACACTCATTTAAAGTATTTATGGCCAATTTAAAATAAACCGCCTGGAGGCGAACTTGCTGGGTAGATTGCTAAATATTTTTTGATCTGATCTTAATTTTACATAGAATTTTTTTAATATAATATAAAAAGTTTCATTTATGAAGCATTTCATAAAAATTTATAAAACTGAGAATTTTGTATTTATTGTTGATCTTTGAAAATTGCATTTCATTTTGAATTGTCATGTTTGAGATCATAATTAAATGTTGCTATTGCAAATAGAAAACATTTATACATTAATTTGAATTTTTTGATAAATATGAAATTACTTTTCTGTTTTTGGGCTTTAACCCTACAACGGGTAAAGCTGCCTCAGGGCAGTCTTCATAAAATTTACCACAAATGCGTCAAATGAGCGTTTTATACTTAGAAATAAATATACTCCGATTGAAAACTAAATTTTCTAAATGTTTTCAGAAGAAATTTTTCATGTGCCGTCCACGGTTTGGAAGTGAGAAAGCTTCAAAATCGAAATTAAAATTTCAAAATCTAATTATTTTTAAAAAAAATAGTTTTCAATAATCTAAAAACCCAATTTAAGTTGACTAAAAACTCTTTATAATAAAATATTAGTAAGATTGAATCTTTATCTTTAATAATAAGTCCTTACTTTAGTCCAAGGACTCACAGGATTTTATCAGGATTCCTCTAAAGGACATCGTCTTAACTTATAAACTATTAGACGGATTTTTATGAAATTTTGCAGAAAGAAGACATTAAGTATTAATAGCAAAGTGTTGAAGTTTGAACAATATAAATTAAAGTTTCAATACTTTTTCGCCTAATTTCGCTTTTTCGTAAAAGCGAACATCGCGATATCTTCTTAAATAGGAGCAGAAAAAAAAAAATATTTTTTCGATCGTGGTTATATCTTGGTAAGAGACTTCGAAACTTCTCTTTTATATGCTTTAGTTTCCAAAATGCATCCTAAAAGATTTTGGCTCATATCGCCTAAATTAGGCAACGATAAACAATTTTGTTGAAGAACTTATTATTTGTTTTTCGAGAGGAGCACATAGTCTGAATTTCGTTGCAAAACATCGTTTGCCAGTTAGAGGGTTAAGTTTTTGGCCGCTATTACCGAAAGTTCTAAAAAGTGAGTTTTTGGCAGCTATTACCGAACGTTCTAGGAAGAGTATTTGACTAGGGATCCATGGACTATTTAAAATAAAAATTAGATAAGTGTAGCATTGGACTGGTAATATGGCAACAAATCAACTTTTTTTATCAACTTTTACAGAAACACATTTTAAGTGATCTTTAAAAGCGAACTACATGTGAAAATTTTAATTCAATATGTCTCAGAAACTAAAAAAGTTTTCAGCGGAAGGATAAAACTAATTATCTGTCAAATCAGACATGAGCTAAGTGTTACCATTCACGAAATAAGCACTAGTTGAAAAAAAACGTTAGATGCGATAAAAAATCGGATCAACAAATTTTTATGCAGGAAAATGTATTAAAAAACTGCCAAATTTCCCTTTAAAAGTCTCTGAGATCTTAAACAATTTTAATTTGAAAAATAAATAGGAATAAAAGCTTTTTTCAAAACTATTTGTATAACTTTTTGAATTTTATTCAAAATTAGAATAAAACTATGATTCCCATGTTGACTATTTGTAATTTAATACATTTTTTAGGGGTAAAATTTAGTATAAAAGTCTTACTTTGTGCAACCATACATGTCGTATGGAGTTTTAAGCCCTAATTTACTGTGAATCGATTAAATGTGTTATGAGTGCGTATGAGTATTATGTGATTTTATTATATATACTATATTACGTATACGTAGCATAATATATTACGTATACGTGCAGTGTTTGCCAAATTTAAATTATGAAAAGATATCCACCCCTATAGTGAATATTGTTTCCCTCGTATTGTTTCCCTTTTCACTCAATTCCAATCGTGAATAAAAGTTCCCTCGAAATTAGTTTTGTTTGTCTAATCATTCACTCGTGAATAGCATAATATAAGTTCAGGGGAAATTCACGAGACCAATTTTCACTTGAGGGGGAATGAAAATTACATGGGAACAAACATTTCCCTTTTTATTCACGATAAGGGCGATCATGAAATCCAATAAAATTAATAAATTTTTATTATAAAATTCTTTTAATCTAAAAACTAAAAAAAATTAAAAAAAAATTTTAGGAAATAACATTCTCGGAAAAGGTTTTAAATTAACAATGTTAGCCATTTGGTAAATTAAACTCCTGACCTTTAATAAAAGCTGATATTTTGATAGCAAATTGAAAAAAAAAAAAAACATTTCGGAGCTTTTAAAATTTTCACTTTCAACGATTTTATTTGTGATTTACCAAAAATAGCCAAAACTTCGAATTAACCAAAAACCGAATATAAGTGAAGTATATAATATACAGTAGAAACTCGATTCTTGCACGTAATGAAAACCGGGCTCGGTGCAAGTTTCGAGATTGTCGCAAGTACCGAGTATTAATTTCCCATACAAATAAAGGCACATACATCTGTTTAGAATCTAAGTTTAATATTTCAATTCAAATCACTTAAGTCCAACGCATTCGTATAACAGTAGATACATATTTTATGTGGAATTAAAGAAATTTAAAATTTTGTTTGTTTTGTACAAAGTTGCTTGTTCAGTACTACACTGCTTCTTAGTCTCTGGAGCATCATAACATCGTCTAATGAAGCATTGTTTTGCTCCGCCCATTCTAAGCAAATATTGAACGCTGATATATATACATAATACAAAAATGTTGCAAGTATCGAGTTCAAAATTTTCGGATGTCGCAAGTACTGAGTGCGTAATGAAAAATATTCCTATGTTGCAAGAATCGAGGTGTGCAAGTATCAAGTATGTGCAAGAATCGAGTTACTACTGTATTAGATGACTCACGAAAAAGTTTTTTATGTCCACTGCTCAAAACGAGCAATGGTTTATTTTATTATCTTCCCAAAATATTTTGTGTCTAGCATTGAGATACAATGATCTGGACCTCGCAGTGTACAAACGGTAATGATATATATAATGACACCAGATTACAGATAATAATGACTTACTAATAACTAGTTAATTGCGCCATTACTTCAGTGCAAAAAAATAATACGTTACCCATATGTATTTATTTGAATCATTATTTTAAACATAAAGTAATGATCTCAAAGTTTGAGAAGAAATTCTATGGATTTCAAAGCCGAGTCGTTATATATTTCGTTATATCAAATATTTATGATTAGAACCTGGATAACGATGTTTCGAACAAGAAATATTGAAAATAAAATTTATAACATATATTTAGTTAGAATATTCTTCTACCTCAATACAATATTCTAACTAAATCTATGAAAATATAGAATGTTGGAAAAAACAAGTTTTGTAATTTTAATAAGAAAATTAAAACATTTTTTAAAATTAATAACTTGAAACTACATTCACACTGAACCCCAAAATTTTAAATCGAAAACTTGAAAAAACGAAAATATGTACATTGGGGCTCAATACATATGAATGTACGAGTAGAATAAAACAAAACATTAAGCCGAACTAGATTGTATGATTTTTAGTGTCCGACCGAACAGTTCGGCCAAAAACCTATATTTTGTCGGTTTTTTGATATCTAGAGGCAATGATGACAAATTTTGGTATTGGAAACATGTTTGTTGAGCCGATTTAATTCGATTTTGTGTATAAAATTTAAGAGAAAAGCCGAAGTTTAGCTATTAAGTTAAAAGTTCGGCCGCCGAACCATTTTCAATTTGGCCGAACTTTCTGAGGCCGAACAGTGAATTCATTGCTTAACTACAGACTTTTCTCCAAATTTGACACTCAAAATAGCATCTAATCAGCCCAATAAACATTTTTCCATCAGCAAAATTTATCCATAATGCTTTAAATATCGAATACAGACCAAATGCATTTTCTGGCCGAACTGTTCGGTCGGACACTAATGATTTTATACATTTTTATGAAGTTTCTTTTAAAAGAAAACTCAATATGCTGTAGTTATTTACTACACTGTAAAGTCAATTAAAAAATTGATTTGGTTGCTTATACATTGACCAAGTTAATGGTTGTCATACTACAATGATGTCTTTCTTTCCATTAGTTTGCATTTGAAATCTTTTGTTAAACGACGAAGTTTACACTTAGAATATTATGTAGGTAAACCCCACTGCAAATGTAGTTAAAAACAAATGAAATTTCAATTTAAAAAGGGACGACTTACATTTCATTAAATTCAACTAACATTGTCGTTTGTGGTTTACTGTTAACAGTACCACAAATGTAGTAAAAATTAACCACGAATATAGTAAAAAGTTCTCAATCATTTATTTATTTTAAACAAAAACAAAAAAACTGATCAAATGAATGCAAATTCGTAGTACAGTAATTTGAGGTGTTTTGTTTTTTTAAATGAACTACAAATGCAGTCAAAACTGAAATTTCTTCTAGAAATGACTGCTTTTTCACTTAAAAGTAAAGATACTAGATTACTACTCAAACAACTACAGATATTTACAGCAGAAGTTCCCTGAGTGTAGTGACTTGTTAACGTTTTTTATATTGATTTTTTTTCAATTTTCATCTTTGAGTTATTATTTCGTTTTATATTAAACAAGTGTATAATTAGTTTGCAGTTTTTTTTTTATTGCTTTGGACCATATAATTATATTTTGATAAATTAACAGCTTGTTAGCAATAAATACCGCAGAATGTTAATAAACTGATCAAAATACAACTTCAACACTACGATTTAATAAAAACCCTTGTATCAATCGATCCAACAAAACAGGGCATTGTTTGACTCTTTTCAAGGTAGATAAACAAAAACCAAATTTAATTGAATTTTCGTGGGAAGAAATTTTTTTTAGCAATAAATCTTTAATTAAATTTTAAATTAAAATAGATCAAGGAACTTTTAATGTTATTAATATGTATTTTTTATTAATGGGTTTCAATAATAATAACCAGCAAAAACTTTCATTGCAAAAAAATTTATTGAATAGTCTAAAAAAAAATTTATCACTGGCTTTGAAATACATATTTTTAATAGATCTATGTACGCTGAATCCAAATCTGATAAACCTTTTTTTCTCATTTGCAGTTTTTGAAATAAATGAGTAGAAATAAATAACTATTTATTTCAACTGTTTTGCAGATTAAATTTTTTACAAACTAATGTACTACCATTTACCGATATTTTTTAGTTTCATTTATTTAAAGTTTCACACAAATTTAACCACAAAAACGGAATATTGTGGTTTGTTTCCGTTATTTTTAAAAATGTCGAATTTTTGACGGGACAACCCTTGGTTAGATTAAGATTTACGAAAGAAAAAAATTCGCTAATTTCTTCAAAATTTTCGAAAAAATAATTTGGAGTCGCTACTAGATATTGAAAAAATGTCAACATTTTTTTTTTTTAATAATATTTAACCCCAACAACTCAGGAAAAAAATATTTAGTTTTTTTAATTTTGCATTATTTTCACAGCTCCAATTAAGAATAAATCATTTTAAAATTTGCAAATATTAAAATAATTTTGGTCGCATTTCTTTACACACATCATGGGTATTTAACAAAATAAAGTAATACTGAAGGGATCCATCTATCGACTTAGAGTGTGGACCGATTTATATGGAACAAAGTAAGTTTTTTAGATATGCAAAATTTTTTAAAAATATATTTTTGATGAAGAAAGTACATTATTTTACTTTGTTGTAAATTGATTTATTTGATCACAATTACTCAGTTGCAACACAATAAATATTTGGTGCATCGTTAACCCATGTTTTCCGTAGGTCAAAAATTTAATAACAGAGAGAAAGTTAAAAAGTATATTTCTTTGATAATTTAACTGTATATTCCATTAAAACAACTTTACCGATAAACTTTTTAAATAACTGTTGAAATTTTATAGAAAGTTCTTATGAGAGTATATGGGTAATTCCATGTCAAATCAACCAATGGGTGTACACTACCTTCTCCAAATTTTATGATTTTTCGTAGGAAGACAGATTATTACAGAACTAAAATAAGTGCAAAGATTGAGGGCACTGGCACTTCTGGATCCGGAAATATGTGGTCTTGAAAATCGTAAAAAATGTCAAAATTTACAAAGTTGTACTTACTTAATTGTAATTTTCTTAAAAATTATTGTCTTATAACATATACAAATATCATCGTAATCGGCGCTAACTTATGTACGTGCTCTTTGTGCTATATAGTTTTAATTTCCTTGTAACATACCTAGCTTTATTCTATGTTTAATATTTCTGAATCCAAGAATACCTCCACTCTGAAATTTTTCGTAACTTTAGGGAAGGAACCAATCTTAAACATATATTTTTTCAGATTTTTAAAAATATCGTTTTTAAAGATATAGCCTCCCGAATTATAGGTCAAAAGATGTGACCTTTGACCTTTCCAAAAAAAAATCATGTTGTATACCAAATTAAAGGTAATTTAATAACCTTTCAAATGCGACCTTGATGAAGAAGAAGAAAATAACCGAATTTCACAACCGAATTTCACAAATTATTGTTTGTTTGTAAACAAATAAATAAAAGTACGTTGCCACTACGTATTTTTATAAACCAATTCATAAACCAATAATCGGTTTTTAGTTTGGTGCTGCCATATTATCAAAAATATTAATTTTATTTTATTGGGAAGTTGTAATAACGAAAAATAGCTCACTATATTATAGCTCACTTTATTCCTCACTTTAGCTAAAGTTACCTTTTACTTACATTTACTTTAAAGGCTAGTTGTAATAATGGCCCTTAGAATACTATGTAGGTAAACCCCACTGCAAATGTAGTTAAAAACAAATTAAATTTCACTTAAAGAAAGGACGACTAACATATCAGTAAATTCACCTAACATTGTCATTTGTTTTGTAATGTTCAAAAAATGAACCACAATTGCAGTAAAAATGAACCACATATTCTAGTAAAAAAGAAACAAACATTTTTTTTATATTTTTTTAAATAACAAAAAACAACTGTAAAAAATTAATGTAAAATCATAAAACAGTCATTATATGTGGTTTGTTTTTGTAAATGAACTGCAAGGTTAGTAAAAATGTAATTTGTTCTACAAATTACTAACATTTACATTCAAAATAAAGAAAAAATTTTGTTCATAAATAGAACGAATTGTTTTCATTGATTTCAATTCTTAATATGTATGAACAAGTTCATGCTACGAATGAACTTTTTTTTTTTTTTTTTAATTTTAAAAACTTAGCAAGCCAGAAGAAAATTGCTTTAATTTTCATTTATTTTTTTTTTCTGTGAAATAAAAACGTTTTAAATTTTTCTTTTATAATAAAAAATCGTTATTTATTCTTAATTCTTGTTGTTAAATAAGTGCTTTGTGAAAGAAAATAAGAAGCTGTTAACAATTAGGTAATTTAAAAAGATAAAAAATGAAGTATTTTATGTGCAAAGAAATTTGCACAACAGCGAATAATTTAATAGTACACCTAAAAAGTGTGCATAAATCGAAAACCAATGGTGAATTTTATTGTACTCATGGAAAATGGAAATTTTGTTGCTGGTATAATCCATGATTTTTGTTCACGATGTCCTTCTTAGAACCTCTCTTTAGTGCTTCTAAATCAAAAAAAATATATTAATTCGTCATTACGATATCTCATCCTCGAGGCAGCATTTCAGTAAAGCGTTTCAAAAAACTCTTCTAATTATGATCCGAAATCTTGAGTATTTTCTCCTGGGATATAGTGGTATTGTTCTATTTAACAAATTTGTAATTTATGTACATACATTATTTAATTTATTTATTCTCAATTTTTTGTATTTAAAAACAATAATAATAAAAATTCAGTTATTATGCATATAAAATCTAAAAAAAAAACCTTATACTTTAATGGGGAAATAGATTAAAAAAATTTTTTTGTATGAAAATTACATAATATAGATAAATTTGGTACATACATATTATAAACATGTTTCGTAATATGTATGAACACATTCATAACTCGAATGAATAGTTTTTTGGAAACTAATTCAGGTTCGGTTTCATATTATGTATGAACAAGTTCATATTATAAATGAAAAAGTTTTGGGAAAAAAATAATGTTCGATTCATACAGTTTATGCAAAAATTCATTCTGTGAATGATTTTTTTTTTTTCTGTGCATATTTTTAAAGCAGAAGTTCCCTGAGTGATAAAAAAATTTTTTTTTAAGATAACACGATTTATTGACCTATTCATAATTATATATCGTTCCATACCAGAAAAATTTAGATCTTCTTTTGGATAATACTATATAGTGCAGTATTTAGAGTTTGATAGCTGTCTGTCCCGAATTTTAAAAATTTGCGAATTTCGTCACGTATTCAAACGATAGGTATTATTGAGCTGTTTATGGATAAAAGCCAAACATTTTTTTGAGGGTACATAAAATTTTTGGACAAAGAAGAGTTTCATAGTTTGGTAAAGCTAAGTATATTATGGGAAAAACATTTACAAAATTTCTATAGATTAATTTTAATCCACCACAGCATCATTTAGTTTGAAAAAAGTAATTTTATTTACTACTTGTTTTAAATTGAAAGATGTAGTGGACCGAAATTACTCTATGGAAATTTTATAAATATATTTCCAAAAATATGCTCAGCATTACCAAACTTGACACAAATTTTGTACGAAAATATCGATAATATCTAGTTTTTATATAATTATATCTATTTGTATCGGTTTATATTAAAACTATAAATTTTAGCTAGATTGAAACTGTAAATGTTAGCTATAATTAATATTTTTTTTTTAACTTTATGGAACAAAATCTCCATCCAATTTCTCACTGAGCACGGCCGGACCAGTAGGTAGCAATGTTCCATATAAGATAGATCCAGTGAAGCAGAATCGTTACAAGATATAAACTGATACAATTAGATACAAAACCGATAAAAATCTTATACAATTCCATCGGGCCAACATTCGGATAAATTTGTACTGCATATGTATCTAATTGCATCAAATTAGTTTTAAACCCATACCAACACAGATACAATTATATGGGCCCATATTTAGGATAAAATTTAATAAGATTACATATTGAGTCACATAGAAATTGATATGACTACATAAAGCTCCATATAAAATTTAATCGTGCTTACTATTCATTTGTTCTTACGGATTTGTTGGCTATTTAAGCAACATTTTCATTTGATTTAAATGAAAATTAATTAGACCGGATTTTTTTATCATTTATTTTAAATTACATTTTCAGTCAATTTGAACTACAAACTATTTTGAGTGTGCTTATAGTAATGGTGTGCGATTATTTTGCTGGGAATAAAACTGTAGGTGTTGATAGATATTTGTTTAAACAAAATCTTTTGTTCATAAAACATTTTTCGTGGTGATTTAATTTTAACAACTTAATTATTAGTTTGATTACTTTGGAACACATGATGAATACTTTTGTATTCATTATTGTACTGTTCCACCACAGGTAGATCATTATAATTGTACAAATATTTATGTTAAAATCCAATTAATCATTGTTCTTGTGGTTTATGTATGAATTTTTAAATACAATCAAGGTTTTACATATAAATTAAAGAATTATTTATGTTAAAATATGTTTCATAAAATTCTTCTTTATATGCCTGCATTAAAATAATAGATTATAATAAATTGACAAGGTAAGTATTACATATTCGAATACCCGATTTATACAGAAAAGTTAATCTAGTAAAGAGTGGATTAGCAGCTTAATCGAGCTCTAATCAAGTCGATTAAAAAATTGTTTAATCTTTTTGATTAACATTTAATTCAACATTAAATCAGGTTACTATTTCTAAGCGGCTCTGTCTTCGTACTAGAGATGGGCACGTGAGTAGAACTTTGCGTGATTCACGTGAATTACGCGTGAGTGTGAGTGAACAAAAAAAAATATCATTAATAGACAAATAAATATTTTATTGAAGAGTAAAAATTTTCATTTTAACAAAATCCGTAATTTTTACCTTTCTAATAGTTAGGATTACCAAAGTTTTTGTTCTACCAAGAGTGCTAAATGGGATTCTTTTTAAAAATGTCGTAATCTACTGTTAATTTCATTTCCAATGCTACCAAACACTGGCATAATATGTTTATAGCTTCTTAACTGGAAATCTTCAAAAGTTAGCCCTTATGCAAATATTTCTTATTATTATTTCAATTATTTTCAAACATTTTGTGATATACCCCACTGTGCAAAGTGAGAATGAAAAGTTCATGTCATTAGTAAATTTTCAAAACAATTTATTAACCCTCTAACCGGCAAGCTCGCCTCTAGGCGGGGTATTTTACATTGGACATAAGTGCTCCAAATGAGCGTTTAGTAATAAGAAAGAAAGCTATTTCGATATAAAACAAATTACTTTACAAAATATTTTGTGAAGTAATTTGTTGTGTTCGTGTCACAGTTTGGAAGCTAGGAAGCGTTAAAATTAAAATTTCATAAAATTTAAAAAAATAAATATTTTGAAATTTTCAAAAATTTTGAAAACATATTTATGTTGACTAGAAACCGCCGATACTTAGCACAAAGTAAGATTGAAGCTTATACTTTTCAAAAAAGCTCTAATTTTGGCCCAAGGACATAAAGGATTTTAATAGCTTACCTATAAATCGTCTTAACCTGAAAACGTATGGACGGATTTTTATACAATTTTACAGAAAGATTATATTTAGTAGTATTAGCAAAGCCTTTAATACTAATCAATATACATTCATTTTTCAATAGCATTACTACAAGAAAACCCCACCGCAGTAAAATAATGAACCAGGGCTATGACCCAAAAAGCTCAATAAGTTCGCCAACTCTCCATGAGGTGACGAGCAACAACTGTTCTAAGACTTATCATCTCGTTCAATTACAGTGTTGCCATGTTTGAGGCCCTTCATCTTTCCCCACCTTTCATCTCGCCAAAGAAAGCAACACATTAATAAATAGGAAGAATTTATTGATACGTTGAAGTTTAGATGCATTTTGGCTCAATTTCGCGTTTTTCGCCATATCTTCTTAAGTAAAACCCCAAAAAGGGTAATTTTTGGACTGTAGTTTTACCTTGGTAAGGGAAATAATTTATTCATAAATTTATTTATTTTTATTAATTAGTTTTTGAGATTGGCTCTAAACCTATTTTGGCCCATATCGCCTAAAATAGGCAACAAAAAAAATAATTTGGTAGAAGAACACACGAGTATTGTTAATTTTTCGTTTTATAAATTTCATTGCAAGAAATATTAGTCCAGTTTGAGGGTTAATCTAACTTTTTTTTTTTTGTAATCTCATACAGGTGCACTGCAGAGACGTTAGGTATGACTAAAATGTGGGAACATTTTTATTAGATATGGCTTCTCAAAACCACTTTCAGCGAATTTGTAGCTGATATCATTTTCGTAAATTCTAAAAGTTAGTCAAAAATTTCCATTAAATGTTGTAGAGTTATTGTACTATGTTAAATTATTAAATATGCCAACTGTTGGACTAATGGTAATTTTGGGTTAGGAAAAATTACATAAAAAATGCATTTTTTATTTATTTTTGAAAATATACACTTGGCATGTGCAGCGATTTAATTTTAGTGAGTTTTGAGGGAAATGTAATTTTTGTTCAAAATATTGTTTCTCGAATAAATTTAGATCCATGGTTATTGGTCATACTTACCTCATTCAGACTTCGGACTGCTTGTAAAGCAGGATAATTTTTTTCGTACGGGATAAAATGGTCTATTTCTCAAATACAGATTTGTTACTACAAAAAAACTTATTCATTTTAAGCCTAGTAATGCAACATTGTATTAAAAAATTCATTGCAATGTCATGTTATTGAACTTTATATAAAAGACACAAATGTTTAACTATTGCCACTTTAAACAAACTCCAATTTAATTAAATTTATCAATATATGGAAGTTCAAGAAGAATAACATTGAACAACGTGTTTTTTTTACAAAATCATCATCAAACGTTTAATATTAGGTAAAAAATCAATTCATGCAATAAAAAAAAAAAAATAAAAAAATGTTTGTCAAAACCTAGACCTGAATATTTTCAATAATTCTAGATCATACATTTTGTAATTTTTGTATGTTTTTTATATTTTGAGTGTGTTTTTGTCGATTGTAAATATTTTGTGCTTCTTGTTGGCAGCAACACGTTATCCTCAATTAAATTAAATTTATTTTAATATTCAATGTAAATACAGTTAAATCTTTTAATAACGGACACTTCCAAAAGCGGACATATTTCTATAATGGTAACATTCAAATGTTACCCAGTGTACAATTTGAGTCCGAAAAGACTCATAAAGAGCCTTTAGACCTTCTGAAGTCATAGCTATATGAGGGTGGTTTCTTTGCTGATGAAGCCTCTTTCTGAGCGCGTTTTTATGACTCATAAAAGACTAGACTTGGGCAATCGAGTTCATTTGAGTGAGTGTTCTTTCTAGTTCAAACGATATTTCATAATACGTTAGTAAGTGAGATCTCGATTATCCGTGATTCGGATCGGCAACATCAATTATCCGGGAACATCAATTATCCGGGAAAGACAAAGAAAAAATTGTTTTTGCGCGTCGATTTCGTTTTTTTTTTTTTTTTTTTTATTTAACTAATACTGAGGGGATGCCCCCTACTCATGCACTGCATTGTATTGATCAGGAAAATAGGGTATGGGAAGGAGGAAAGAGGGAGTACTGTTTGTGGATATTTGATTTAAATTTTTCTAAATTGTAAGTAACAGGGAAGACTTCTGCTGGAAGTTTGTTCCACATACGAATCGTTCGACTTTAAAAACGAATTTTCTCTGTAATGCGTTGTGCGAAACACAGGACAATCAACTACAAACGGATGTGATCTACTAGATAAGCGAGTATTAAGAATAAAAACTCGGGCTCGAGGAATAAGTTCACTTATCTCAGATGAGCACCTCCCATGGTATTATCGATAGAAAAGTGTCACACAACCCACATTCCGACGATGCGCCAATGAATGAATAGAGTTGGATACACTACTGTCATTGATAAGCTTCACCGCCCTCCCCTGAACACGGTCCAGAAGCTATAGAATAGACTCTGAAGCCTCTGCCCATTTATGAGAGTTGTATTCCATTTTCGGCCGGATATAGCTGGTATAAATAGTAAGGAGATCGGATGGAGTGAAGTAGGTCTTGCACCGTTTCAGAAAACCAAGACACTTGAATGCCTCTTTCGACACTTGAAATACGTGCTTATTCCAGCGGACATCTCACTGTATTCTCATGCCCAGAACATCAAGAGTATCCGATTCCTCAATACATATACCATCCATAGCTACAGATGACAATGTTAATTCCACAGCCCGTCTGTGGGTTAACATACAACATTGGGTCTTGAGTGCATTAAAATCGACCTTATTTGCGCGACCCCACTCAGAGATTGTAGAAAGGTCTTGATTGAGTGTGGCATTCATGTTCTGACGCATGCCCTCTATCTCCAAAGAGCTTGGCCTGTGATCGAATGAAAATTAATGACAAATGTTGCTGTTATCTGCAAAAGAGTAGATAGGATTGAAGGTCTGACCAAGAAGGTCATTAATAAAAATAAGAAAAAGGGTAGGAGAAGGAACAGAGCCTTGCGGTACCCCTGAATTCAGCTGAAACTTATTGATGAGACACCATCTAAAACAACACGTATAGTGCGGTCTCTGAGAAAATTTGTTATAAATCGAGAGAAGACATTACCGATACCAAAAGCAACTAGCTTACTCACGAGTGCCCCGTGCCACACGCAATCGAAATCCTTGGAAATATCTAGAGCAACCACTTTACTCTCTCCAAAGCGGTGGATTGACCGGCTCCAACGCTCCGATAGAAACGCCAACAGGTCTCCCGTAGATCGACCGCTACGGAAGCCTTACTGTCGATCATTTAAAATTGAATGCGGGTTGCTATTGTCGGGAGGGTAGTAAAATAATATTAATTTATTAATTAAAAAAATATTAAAAATACTACTCAAAAGTTTTTCTCAATTAACCGTGAAAATCGATTATCGAGAATCCTTCCTGTGCCAACCATCACGGATAATCGAAGTCTCACTGTAGTTGTAGTTAATTTATTTTTTTTATAAATATATATTCTTTTATATAAAAAAATTTTATAAAAAATATTCAGTTGGAATAATCCGTTTCATTATTAAACCTTTTCAAATAAGCTGCATATCTTGCCTTTTTTGTTGGACCAACATAATCGTTATTTTCCATATATTTTCACAAATGTTTTTAATTACACTGTGCAACAACAATTTCTATCCCTACCGAGACCAGCGTGAAATAAAACTAGACTATCAGTAGACCAAAAACCCCAAAAGGGTTTGAAAATTTAGCTAGTGTTTAAATTTTATAGACTTATGAAATTTGGTTATTTTCATTAGGGGCGAACATTAAAAGTTAAAAAGTTTATGTTGTTTTTTTTAAAAAAAGTTTTCGAATTCTAAAACATGTATAATTTGTTAAAAAAAAATGTATCTACACTTGTTGTCTAAATTTTAAATTTTAAAAAGAAAAAAATTGTCAAAATATTAGTACTGGCTGTTTCATATTTAAGGAACGCTAATTATGAAAACATAAAACACACCCAGACGAATGAGTGATATACATATAAAGATTTCGTATTGCATTAGTATTGAGTAGACGAAGAGCGTTGGGGGTGCAAACCATATTGTTTGTTGCATACTTTCGAGAAACATATAATGAAAACAAAGGGGCCCAGACGATGAGTGTGATATTTAAGTTTTAATAAAAATAAATTCTACGATTGTATGTGTTGCATTTTTTAAAGTTGTGTTGCATACTTTAGGGGGACTTGAGATTTTTATAATTTAAAAACAAGAAGACAAAAAGTAGCAAAATCCGTTGTATTTAGAAAATATTTAAAAAAAGCAAAAAATAGCAAAACTACAAAAAAGTTAAAATAATTACACTTTTTACAAGAAGAATTAAAAATTTTAAAGCAAAGAATTTTTGAAAAAGGGAATTTTAATGCTAAAAAATTTTAACAAAAACCAGTTTTTTAAGCCCAAAAATTAAAAATCAAAAAAAAGCAAATATGAGTAAAAGTGTTAAAAATGTAATAAAAAAAAATAAGACAACTCTGTTTATAAAGTATTAGCATATTTTTAATTCTATTATTTTTAACAATGAATTTTGTTAAAATAAAACTAATTTTCTGCATATAAAAATAAGTTTCATAAACAAATCATTTTCAGAAATATATGCCTTATACTAGGTACATATTGAGCCCCAAAATACTTTTTTTCAGGTTTTCAATTTAAAATTTGTACGAAATTTTACAGTCGAAAACTTGAAAAAAATTCATATACGTATTTTGGGGTTCAGTGTGAATGTAGTTTTAGATATTGATTTTTGGAAATATTTTTAACGTATTTTCATAATCAAGTCCATATATGTATGTTCAGGCAAATGCATGTTTTTTCCTTAAGTCTAATAACAGGGTAAACAAAATGGCCCATAATCATAGTCAAAAATAAAGTGTACTTTAGGATAAAGTATGCTTTAGTATGTACTTTAAGTATGAACTAAAGCATACTTTATCCTAAAGTATACTTTATTTTTGACTATGATTATGGGCCAATATCTTTGCTTATATATCCACTTTTTGTATTAGCGTGTGGAACGATTTTAAAACTGTGGATTTCAAGGAAATGTGGTATTGGTGGCCAATTTGATGAATTAATTTCCTAAAAATTCATCTTGGAACAAGTAACTAAAACTTTATTTTATAAATTTTCTTTGACCTATAAGTATCCAGTTTAAAAAAATTTTAAATCGGGGACATTGTTAACCCATATCGAGCCGGTGTCAAAACTAACCAACACAGAAAATTTGGAGCTTTATGCTAAAATGGATTAAAAATATTAGGTTCGTGAAATAAATTACAGAATTATGATTTTTGTATTTCTCATAAGTGGAGGTAAATAGCTGGCAAATATTATGTTTATAGGACATCATTAACCCATGTTTACCAGACGTTAAATATATAAATGGTATACATTAAACCCATGCCGAATGTAAACCAGAAAATATTTTTTATAAATAAGTTAATTGGAGGTCGGGTAACAAATGTAATGTAAATGTAACAAATTGGAGGTCGTGTACCAGCAAAAATGAAAAATTTTACTTAAGGACGACCCTACCCAACCATTGTTCAAAGTTTTAGAATTTTTAAACTATGATTAATTTTTGAGCCATATTTGAGTGTTGAAAAAATTTGAAAAAATTTCAACTAGGCTCTTAACTAAGAGCCAATTATGTTCCATTTATGGCTGAGAAATTTGTTCATGGCACAGTTTGGAAGCGAGCATGCGTTAAAATTAGAAATTCATGAAATTTCAAGAAATAAATATTTTGAAATGAACACAAATTTCAAAAATCTTGAAATCATATTTATGATGACAAAAATTATTGTCCTAGGACAGGATTCCAATAGCGTATCTGTAAAAGACATCGTCTTAACTTGAAAACGTATGGACGAATTTTCATAAAATTTGACAGAAAGATTATATATAGTACACTCCAAAAAAAAAAAGTTAATAGAACAGTCAGTAAAACATCTTGTAAATCAGGTATACTATTTTTCAGCAAATTTTTTGCTAAAATTATGTTTTAAACTAAAATTTCAGTTATACTTAGTCAGCACTTAACTAATGTTTTACTAATATTTTACTAATGTTTTAATTAAAAAAATTGTGCTGACTAGCACATCAATAGTGTGAACGACAACCAGATTAAAAGTTATATTCAGAATGAATTAGATGTCAAGATGTAGTAGTGACGAGGAAAATTAACTAAAAAGTACAACTCTAGTAAGACACTTAAAAAAATCAACCATGGAAGATTTTGTATCTGTTTTTCATACATTTTTTTTTTTTTTTTTTTTTTATTTATTTATTTATTACTGCAACTAGTTTAATAAAAACTAACAAGCAATTTATTTCATATAGATTGGTTAATAAAAATATATATATATTTTATGATGAAAAATATATGATGTGTTGATACGTCATGCCATTAAGGAACGACATTCACGGTTCTGACGAGGTCGTAGGGTTTTATACGTTTGAGTCGGCGCTCAATTCAATTCAAATTTTCCATACATAAAAAAACAACTTAAGTTTTGCGTTTTCACCGGCTTGTGAAAGTAATTGTCTATTAATTAAATAAAAGACAAAATAAAATTTATAAAATAAAAAAGATTAAACGTGTATTTGAGTCAAATTGAGTGGTCAATTTGATAACAAATATACAACAGGTAGACAGACTAAAGCGACAACATACATCTTAGGTAAATTTTTATGTTTCCTTTTTCTTATTGCAAAAAAAGGGTTGTATATGTTGGATTTTGATATTTTTTTGTTTCGTTTCTGTAATTATCTGCTGCATTAGCGTTCCTTTAAAAGAAAGCATCATTTAGACAACCAATGATGTAAGTAGTTGAAAGATACATTTTTTAAAAAGAATCACAAAATATGTTTTATGATTTTCAGCAAAATAAATTAACTAAAGTAAAAATTTTCTACAAATTTTTTGATTTTTTTTCAGTCTACTAATATTCAGCAAAAATTTTATTAATGTTTAGCAAGGGTTTTTTAATTTCTAATCCACTAAGTTTTAGCAAAACTTTTGCTGAATCTATTAATTTTGTTGCTAAAAATCAGCTCGCTGATTTTCAGCAAAAGATTTTGCTGACATTAGCAATTTTTTTGCAAGCACCCTCCTGACTAAATTTTGCTGACTCAGCAAATTTTTTTGCTGACTTTACTAACTTTTTTATTTGAGTGTAGTATAAGCAAATCTTTTAAGTTGAATTCATATTTGTTGAAGTTTAGGTTCGATTTCGCCCAATTTCGCGTTTTCGAAAAAAGAAAATCGCCATATCTTTTTAAGTAAAAGCACAAAAAGGGTAATTTTTGGACTGTGGTTATGGCTTGGTAAGAAAATGCAGTTCATGCGGGAGGTTTTTCTTTCAAAATGACCCTAAAAGGCGATTTTTATTATTATTACAATATTGTCCATCAAGTGGTGGTAGGTATATTGCTCACAGAAATTAGTTTTTTTTCTTTCTATTGAAACGCATAAATTATCTCTTTTGTTGAAATCATAGTTTTTTTTAATAATCTTTAATTAATCATCTTTATTAAAGAAGATTCAACTTGAAAATTACACTTTCATTTTAATAATAAATAAATATTTAGATTTAAACTACTGAAATTAAATTATTTAACTTATTAACATAATAAAGCAAATGAGAATTTTTAAAAATATTTTTAAAATGAATTTTATATATGTATGTATTACTAATGCATACATTAGTGTCCGACCGAACAGTTCGGCCAAAAAAACTATATTTTGTCGGTTTTTTGATATCTAGAGGCAATGATGACAAATTTTGGTATTGGAAACATGTTTGTTGAGCTGATTTAATTTGGTTTTGTGTATAACATTTAAGAGAAAAGCCAAAGTTTAGCTTTAAAGTTAAAAGTCCGGCCGCCGAACTATTTTCGATTTGGCCGAACTTTCTGAGGCCGAACACTGAATTCATTGCTTAACTACATACTTTTCTTCAAATTTGACACTGAAAATAGCACCTAATCAGTCCACTAAACATTTTTCCATCCGCCAAATTTGTCCATAATGCTTTAAAATACCGAACACAGACCAAATGCATTTTCTGGCCGAACTGTTCGGTCGGACACTAGCATACATACATACATATCACAAAAAAACAACAACAATATGTTGGTGTTATCTTGTTTTTTATCAAATGCTTTGAAGCGATAAAATATTAACAGGTCAAGCAAGATGCGAAGTTGAGCAATTATTTAATTGATTCAATTAATTTTTAACCTACAGCATTTACAATGTTCAACAAATCAATTTTATTGAAAAAAATGGGAAATGTTTTTTCTGTGTATCCGTTATTGGGAAGTTTCACTGTATTACTGATGTCTTCATGCAATCTAAATATTTAAACAAAAAGATGATATTTACTATTTTTTAATGACAAAGCAAAAAACAGTAAGTACATGACAGTTATAATTACCTATTTAATTATAAACAAGGCAAATCATGTTAACTTTGATTTATAATTGTCATTTTATGCTTGCTTTTCAGCGCCTTTATAACAGCAAACAAAATTTTCAAAATAATTTATATTTAATTTTCAAGAACTCATTTGATAAAATTTAAATGGGTTTAAGCGAAATGAAGAAAAACGATTGCTCTTCTGAAATATTAATACATCATAATTAAATTAGAAGCCAGTGCCTCGTTTCTGTACCTAATGCGAGAAATACATGGTCACTCTGCTTTTTATAGGGTGAGTTAAGAGATGATAAAGTTGACTACATTTTTAGAGCTAAATTTTTCAATTTTTTTTTGCCTTAAAAACTTTAGACAAGTTGAATTTATTAAAATATGTAATTGGAAAAATAAATAACATAAACGCAGCGCTTAATTGGCATTTTTGATTCACTTTATATTTTAATGTCTTTGACTCACCCTATGTAAATCATAGCAAGGTTGTATTTTACATGTTTTTTGCGAAACGTTCGGAAAATAATATTTAAAAATTTTAATAATTCGACATATGATGAAAACCGAACGATTTTGATTTCTATAGATTTTGTTAAAAAAAACAGAGTTTTAAAAGTAATTTTAATTATTTTTAATCGCTTTAATTGAATCAGGAATATCGAGTTACATAAATGATGGCCTGGGTTCTATATTCCACTACGAAGTTTTTCATTCCACATTTTCAATTCCGCTGTGTTCTGAAAAACGAGTGAATCGTTTTTTTCACGACGATTTCATTTTCATTTTGTTTTTAGCAATAACGTAAAAAATGCGGGAAAAAACGAAATTATCACTTTAAAGTGAATGAAATTGCAATAAGAAGAGTGCATTTTTTAACAAAAATAAAAATTAAACAAAAAAATACTTATTTTTAAAATAATATAAAATGAGTGGCGCAATTGTGATTTTCTGGCATTTAATTGAAAAAGAAAAACAAAGAACGGAAAATCTAAATAGAAAAAGGCTTCATGACTGTTCATATCCTTTGGAACTACCAGAAAAATCGTAAGAAAATAATTTAAACTGAGTCGCAAATGTTTAAAACTAATAAAACATATTTTAGGTTAAATAAGTATGCATTTATGATGGTTTTAGAAGAAGTATCACCAATTGCTAAAAAGACAAGCATTCCAATTATTTTGCAATTGGCCACATCACTACGCTATTTCGGACAAGGAAGTTACCAACAAATGATCGCAAAAGACTTCAATCTAGCTGTGTAAAGAAGTACAGCGTCAAAAATTTTTACAAATATGTGTTATGCTTTGAAAACTGTCATATGCCCAAAATGGATTAGATTTGTAAGAAGTCGCGAAGAAATTCGGAAATCAAAAAGTGAAATCATCGGTTGCGATTCATTTTCTATATTTTAAGTACCTTCGTCATTTTCATTTAATTCTGGTAAAATCACGTTAACTACATTGTCGGAACAGGTGCCATCTAACTTTGACAATTCATTAGATGAATTTGTGGTTGTTTGCATTTTGCTAGTCGTCCCGAATGATTTAGCAGCTGGAACACCTTCGACTGCTGTATAAAGGCCAGAAAGTTTGGCAACTGAATTGATATGTGTTGGGTCCTCCACCTGTTGCCGATACCTCTGCTCTATTTTCGGCCAAGTTTTTACGAATGGTAGCCTTCCAATCAGCCAAAGCCTTTTTCCAACCAGTTGCATCCTTTTCTGGAGGTCCTAGCTGTTTAATGTATTTGTTAAGATCTTCAACAACTGGGGTTCAACTGTTTTGTTGCCCCTCTAAAAACCTTTGGCCAAACCAGAATTTTTTTCCATGAATGTTCAAAATGCGGCCTCTTGTTCCGGATTCATGTGTTTTCCCCTAAAAAATATAAAACTTTTTCAGTTAAATAAACTTATATTAAAAACATACATTTGCTTACATTGTTCGTTTTTTTTTTATTTTTAATATCCAAAATAATTTTATTTTCTAAAAAGTTTGGTTTTACACACAGTTAATTAATACCGTTTTACAATAACTTTTTTTGTAGTGAAATTGTTTTATAGAACACATCAAATCACTTCAATTCCACTAGAAACAAAATGAAAATGAAATTTTTCTTTTCAAATCACTTATGTGGAATTGAGAACACAAATTGAGCGTAAGTTTCACTTTCACTTCATTTTCGGAATGTAGAACCCATGCGGATATTTTTTATATTTTTTTTATTCGGGATTAAAATTGCAAAAACGATTATTATTTTTCTTCAAAATACACACTAGGGTTTCTTTTAAAAATATATTTGTCACCCTCATCCAATTTTTCAAATTGGATGAAATTGTTTTTTTTCTTTCAATTCTTTACCCGAGTAAAAATGTTCATATACAATCATATCTTGTTTAATATAATATTATAAAAAAAAAACATATACTCTGAGAGAATTATATTCACTACTGCAATGAATTTCTTCATAGCTTTAATAAAAATTGTCACTCGAACTTGTCCATTGAAACTTTTAATAGAATATATGAAATAGGTTTCATTAAAGTCAATGTTTATAAAATGTATGTAGAACTAATGAAAATCTTCATAAAAATCATTGCGACAATGAAGCGTTTATAGAATTTATGAAATAGTTTGATAAAAATGTTTAATATTAAGAAGTTTCCTTCAATTAATAAAACTCTTTATGGATGTGTTGAAAACTGCATTGGAACTAAGCCAATGAACCGCTTCATATGATTTTTTAAACAATTTCATTGAAGTCCAAAATTGATAAAAGGCTATATTAAAATAATAAAGCACTTTGTAATTTATGTTGAACACTTGAGAATTAAAACTTTAAACTAAAGTTTAAAATGTATGAAAATTAATAAAATTATATAATTTTATGAAAAAATAAAATAATTAAGTCCTTGAAATAATTTCATAGCTCTAGAGAAAATGTGCATTAAATTTATGAAGAGATAATTTTATGAAATTTTATAAAAAAAAAAATTTTATGAAAAATTCTTTTAATATTAATAAAATTTCTTGGAAATAATGAAATTTGTAATTGAATCTACGAAAAAAAAAATTCTATGAAATTATTTCATTAATATCATGAAGGATAATTCTTTCAGATTAATAAAAATTACGAGAAAATAAACAAAAATAATAAAAAGTAATCCAAAAATAATTCGACTACTTTAAAAGATTACTTTGGATTGTTTTTAATTGTTTATTTTTTTTTTTGTGAAATTATGGCAATACTGTCACAAATACATTTTTCTACATGAAATTCTACGAGAGAAAATTCTTCGAAATAATTGAAGAACACCTGGGATCATCGTTGCTTTTGCCCGTTGTTACTCGTTGGAACTCATTGCATTACGCAGTTCAAAAGCTACTTTGCTACAAAGAAAAGTTAAATAATCTGTGAGATAAGTTGACTTTGTGACATTTTTCTGCAAGAGACATACAGTACCTGGAAATGTACAATTTGGTAATGGAACCAATTGCAAAGGCCCTGGACTTTCTTCAAGGAGAAAGCAACATTAATTATGATATTTTTATATTTTGCTTCCTTAAAATATAAATTTATATTAATAATATTACTGAATTTTTAATACCAACTCTTATGACACTGAACAGTAGGCTGCATAAACTAAGCAGATCCCAGATCTGATTTTTCTTTTGAAAAATTAGTTGTAATTAATAAAGGCCAATTGTAAATATATGTAAATTATAAAACTTTTTTTTGTGAATTGAATGTATTTGTTTTTCTTTTTAATTTTTTCACGTATTTTTCCCTTTTTTGTTAATTTAGGAAGCACTAAAATTGTTATTGATTGTTTTGTTATTGAAGTGAATATACCTAAATTTTGTATACAAAAACTATCTAATTTTGTTTTATTTGTTCTGAATTTTTTTACGTTGTAAATGCAATTTTTTCAAAACAAAATGTATGTATAAAATGATATACATTCAAAACTTTTAAAAAATAATCTAAAATAATCAAAAATAATCCTTGAAAGTAGTCAATTATTTTTTTGATTACTTTTGATTGTTTTTGATTTTTTTCTCGTAATCCTAATTAATCTTGATTATTTTTGGATTACTTGTAATCATAATTAATTAACAATCAAGAATTGTTCAAAAGACCAATACCATTCTTTTTTAAATGTAATCTAATTGATTACCAATCGCAATTCAAATTTAACAGCTCTGCTTTATATGTGATATATGGATATATGTGATATGACCACATATAATTTTATCTTGGATTTTGTTTTTCGAAAATTTTTGATATGGTAAAATATATATTAATATCTACAGGCGCAGATCCAGAAAAAGATTTTGGGTAGGGAAATTAGAGAATTTTTTAATCAACTTTTTGTAACTCTTTTCACATTTTTGTATGGAAAAATTTAATTTTGGTGGAGTAAATGTCCCATTTTCCCTCCCCATGGAACTCATATTACATTATATTGATCACCGTAATGTGATTCTCAATAGTTTTGTATTGTCAACTCAGTTTTTAAAACGTCTTACAGTTTCAGTGAAAGTGTCCGAAGTGCTTAGACAAAAAGCAGCTGCACGTTTTGAATTTTTTACGTAAAAAGCTTAAGTTGAATTATATTTATTATTACACAACATTTATTATATAACTTATTCTTATTTCATTCATACACAGAAAAAATTATGGGCCAAAAATATCTAATTAATCGATTGTTTGAATATCAATGGCAATTTAAACAATTTTTTTAGTTGAATCAATTAAAAATTTCATTGCATTTTCTAATATATCCATACAGTGTTGACAACATGTAAACAAAATTTTTAAAAATTTGGCAAATTATTTTTTTTTTTATTTAGATTAAATAATCAAACAAAGGTTTAATTATATCAATATATTATTTAATTTGTAAATAAAAAGAAAAAAAATCGCAAATGATTAACTTTTAATAAGTTGAATAATTTACCGATTTCAAATACACGCAAAATCGTAGTTATTTCACTAGAGTTTGCAACACTCTTTTTGTTGAGATATTCGTGTACGCACGAAAACTTAATTTAGTTTCGTGTTTTATCTGTGGTAATAAAAGTGCACATGTGGATTTAAATAAACCTTATCGAAAAAGAACAATTAAACTATTATTTTTGTAAATAATTAAATTTTCAATAAATATAAGTGTCATTAAACTATCATTTTAAAGTTATTTGTGATTTTTTTAAAAAAGCAATTCAATTACATCAAAAAGTTCAAGACAGGACAAGCAAAACAAAAATTTTGTCTTTACTTTTATTTGTTTTCTTATAATAATTTTTTATATTAAAAATCTTTAATTTTATTATAAATAAAATGTCAATTTAATTTACAAACCTACATTTCTTTTTTTATTTAATGGGGGGCATATAACAAAAATAAAAAATACGAGTTTTCAATTAAAACTACCATTGTTTTCTTCTCAAGTTTCAATTAAAGTTTTAATCAATTTAACTAAACTTTTTAATTGAGGTTGTAAAGAAAAACAATAACTCTTTAAATTGATATTATTATTATTTTAATTGAAAGAGTTTTAATAAACTGTCTGCAAATTTTTTTAGTTAATACTATCATTTCAGTGGTAGGTGCAAAATCAATTAAAATATTAATTGATTCAATAAAAAAAAATAAAAAAATTCAATAAAAATTGAAACCCGTTTTTAGTTTTTTCTGTGTAAATCAATATTATTTTTCCAATTTTTTATGAAAATGATTTTTTTTATGAAAATAGCATAATATCTACTAATATAGTGATTTAAATTTTTTTTGAATATTTTTCCTAACCTCAGACGGTAATTTCCCCTTAAAAAACATTTTTTTCGATCAAATATAAAAAGTCATGCAGTGTAGGGTTAAAAGATTTATTTTTGCTGTTCTTATTTTTAAATTTAAAAATTTTTAACTTAAAATTTTGGAAATTAAACTTTTTATAAGTTTTGGTATTACAAACCCTATTACTCCTCACTTACAGGTAAAGAGTTGGAATGTTTTTTGTTTAAATTTCTAATTTTTAAATCGAATATTATTTTAAAATGATTAAATTCGTAGTAAAATTTTATTTTATTAATTGCATTAATTAAATGAAAAGTTTTAATGGACGAGTTCCATGTAATAGATGTAATGTAAAAATTCATTAATATCATGCAGATAATTCTCTCAGTGTAGTGTTTATATTACAATTTTTTCCTCACTATGTTTGCTTTGAACTTTCGAATATAGAGTTCTTCAAAATTACATGCTTTTCCGATTATATGAATTTTTTGAAAATTAAAACCGTGAAAAAATCGCGTGTCTTTGAAATTTTGAAAAACGTTATGGGCTCCACGGACTATGTGTGTACAAAAAATTAATCAAATTTAAAGACCCTCTGGCAATACCATTTATCATGGATCTAATAATATTTTAAATGGCAATTAATCCTGTTAAAATTAGCGTAAAAATTTGCTGTCGTTGTAAGTAAATTAAAGATTAATGCAAGTAACAATCTATTGTACTAAAATTAGCAGCAACATTTGTTGAATATTAGTAGACTTAAAAGAGCAAAAATAATTTGTTAACATTTCTTCAGATCTCAGAAGAATGGGTTATTATTTGCGGACAAGAAATCTTTAATTACATTTAATTTAAATCTGTAGTGAAATATATTTTAAAATTCGTGTAGTTTTTAAATCATAAACGAGACTAATAAATATGTTAATACATTAAAAATTGTGAATTTGAAATGTAAAAAAAAAACTTCACATAAACTGCATGTATTAACAAAATATTAACCAACAACATCAACACTTGAAGATAATCTCAAGTGATCACAATAAACAGATGATGATCATTAATATACCAGTCAATTATTCCAAAAAAATATTAAAAATCTTTATTTTGTAAGTCATGTTTGCATTAAATTTTCTTATGTTGCTTTTATGATTTGATGTTTTGTACCCACGTTCACCCAATTTAAATGAAACTTCACGAAAAGCATTATTAAGAAATAGTAGTAGCAAGTTTTGGTAAATATAGGAAAAGGCGGTCGCTCTATACCCTACTGCATTTCTGCAGCAGGGTTCTGCCAAAGTTTAATAGTTTGTAACAGAAATATTTAAATTTTTGTTATGTAGGTAGAATCGACTAGAAATTACACTTAAAACTTTAAAAAGACGATGATGACAACATTTTTAACAAAAACTACTAAAAAGTGTATTTAATATTAACTATTAAAAGTTTAAATTCAATTTTATTTAACCCTTTCACTACCGAATTTTTGTTTGTGAATATATTTCTATTTTGACTTCAGTTTCTTGTTAGGGGTCCTAAAATTAAAAACAGAAAAGTTTGCATGCATGCCCCCTCCAACCCACTAAAAATGAACCTGAAAATCGAATATTTGAAACTTCTCAGTACATTTTTACCACTAAAACATTCGAATAACCAAAAATACTTTACTTGATTTTGTTTTGGTCATTAGATGAAGCTACATACCACAAGATTCTAGGTTTTTTAGATTACGAGATACACTAAACGCCCCTTCTTTCGTAGATAAAGGTTCATTAATAAAATTGAACTTTCTTAAACTATATCGCGACTTTAATGCCCAGATGAACAGTTTACCCATATAATGATTTTTTTTTTTTTTTTTCAATTACCAATATCCTAATTACTATATTAAAACAAAAATGTAAAGTTTTATTACATTATCAAAATTTTTATATTAATTTAAAAATATGTACACTGTAGTGTACAAGGGTAGTCAAAGGGTTAAAATAACTATGAATCCAATCATTGCTGTATAAGAGTCAGTTCAGAGCAAGTTGTATATTTAATATATTGGAAAATTAGACTCTCTGCGTGTCACTTTATAAATCACACTGTGCAACAATTTTATCCCGAACAAGACCAACAATCAATATACCAAAACCCACAAAGGGTATTGAAAACTTGGCTCGAATTTAATTTGTATAGCCTTTATCCCATTAGGGATAAAAATTTAAAAGTTTAAATTTAAAATAATTTTATTAAAATCTAAGACCTCGAGGTTGACTATTTATTTAATTGCAATGTAAAAGAATATTTACTGGCCTTATCGGGCTCATACACGACTTGATATCATTATATATGCTTATATGTGTGGCAATATATTACGATCATATCAATAAATGTTTATATACTTAGTATATAAACATTTATTGATATGTCATAATATATCATCAAACATCATTGTATCGTATGTTATATATTAGCATTTATTGTATTTCTGATCATATGAAAAATATATAGATCTATATATAACCATATATGATCATATGTAAGTGTATATGACACAATTAATCAAAAATATTTCTACCACTTTTAATAATAATTATAAATGGCAAAACATATCATTGTTTTTGTTGTATGGGAAAAGGGACCCAAAATCCGCGATTTGAGTCGCCTATAGGCACGGGAAGAAGTTGAAAGTAAAAAAAAAAAAATACGCCATTATTTTTATTGATACAAAAACCTTCTAAAAAGTGATAATATCCAGAAATCAAATCAAAAAAAAAAATTGAAAACGAACTCTAATAAATATATACAGTAAAATTAAAATTAATATTAATATAAAGAAAATTCAACATCTGTTAAATTTTATATGACAACTAGTTTTAAGAGAAACAGCTTCTTAGAGCTTTTAAATGTATATTTTTAGTGTATAACTATAAACAAAATTTTGTGTTAATTATACAAAACTTATGCAGAGAATACATTTAAAAACACAAATAAACTTTAAAATTTAATTAAAATTGCTTAAAAGCATTAACATTAAATAATTTAAAGTACCACTGTTAACACATTTTTTTCGAGACTCTCTTAAAACCAGTTTAGGTTTTTAGAAGAGAGCGCTGGAAACGGCTTGTTTAAAAAATTAAACCCCAACTTTTATAGCATGCGGAATGGATTCTGAATTTTCAATTTAAACAAAAAAAATTTAGTTGCTTAGTTCAACTATAAGCAATATAATTTCTAACACTGATCCTGTTTTATGGTGTTATGTTATCTGCCCTATAATTTAATTTTAACCCGGGTTGATGAATTTTAGTTAACCTTACTATGTGTGTACCTAGATATTCTACCGGCAGATTCAGTCACCGTGGGTTCATTATCAAATCTAGAAAGGCAACAAATACCCGTTTAGGCAGTCATAACGAGAAAATTGTACACACTATTTTTAAAGCCAGACAATAAAAGCAAATTGTACTATCAGACGATGTTGAAGGAAATTTAATAAACTTTAGTAATCACAGGACTCATTTTTATAGCCTGCACTGTACCCTAACCCAACCTTTGTCTTCAGGTGTTGATGAAGACCCATTAAAATTGAACTACAAAATCATCTTAAATAATTTCAGACCATAGCGTTAAATTTAGAAATTCATGTTGATTTTATTCTCAAAAGTAATTAGTTTTTATACCCTTTAACATATTAAATTTACTTTTCATATTAATGAAAATAAATATACTAACAAAATATTGCCAAGTAGGTGGTTAATGAGAGTTCTGGAAACAGGTGCAGGGTGCAAAAATTTTGTACTAGTTTTGTATGGTAAATCTAGCAAATCCAATACAAATTTCAATCTGGCAACCCTGTCAATCAAAACCGCAAAATTATTTCTTTACTGTTCATGTGGGGTCTTTTATGTCCCCAGATTTTATTTTATGGGTAAGGGGGTTGGAGGGGGTTTAAATTAGCGAGATGTATTTAAGGGTTAATGTGTATTTACCGCAAATTATGTTAAATATAAAATTATTCTCTTTAACGGTCGATGGGGTTAAATTTGACCCCAGATTTTTTTTTTTATTGGTAAGGGGGGGTTGGGGTGGGGGTTCGGTTTGATGGGGGTTCGGTTTGGGTGGGGGGGTTCGGTTTTGCTTAAAGTGAAGTCGTGGTGGGGGTTCGGTTTTGCTTAAAGTGAAGTCGTGGGGGGTTCGGTTTTGGTTAAGCGTGGTGGGGGTTCGGTTTTGGTTAAGTCGTGGTGGGGGTTCGGTTTTGGTTAAGTCGTGGTGGGGGTTCGGTTTTGGTTAAGTCGTGGTGGGGGTTCGGTTTTGGTTAAGTCGTGGTGGGGGTTCGGTTTTGGTTAAGTCGTGGTGGGGGTCGTTTGGTTAAGTCGTGTGGGGGTTCGGTTTTGGTTAAGTCGTGGGTGGGGGTTCGTTTTGGTTAAGTCGTGGTGGGTGTTATTTTTGTTGAAGTGAAGTCGTAACATTTAATGTGTTCATTAGAGGGTTAATACATATAAATTAAACCACATTAGGGCGGTTTACGAAAGCCTGTGATTTTTTGCTAGTATTTAATAAATAAAATTCATTTACTGCGATATATATGAATTTCCCTATACTATTTGTTATCAGTATAAAATGTTAATCACATTATTTAAAACAAAACATTTATTTTTTTTTTTTTTAGTGTTAATCATATACCTACATACTTATAAAACATATGTATATTAGCAACAATTCTATATTTTTGTAGACCAAATAATTACAATTATACATAACACTCGAATCAACCGTAATTTGTGTTCAATTTAAAACAATTTTCAACATGAACATAAAACTCTTGATTTGCTATGAAATGGGGGTGATGGGGGAGGTTGAGGTGGAGATTGAGGTGGAGGCTGAGGTGGAGGCCTAGGAGGCAGAGGTGGCCCTGGAGTGGCAGAGGTTTTAAAATATTTTATGAAACAGAAATTAAGTTGTTGAAATGCAAAAAGTTTGTACTTGACCATGAACAACTAAGTTGTTATCGTTTAGTAATAAAAAGCAACAAAACAATATTATTTATATATATATATTTTATTTATTAATTTGTTTGAGAATATTTTAATTTAATAAAAAATAGTAAAAGTAAATATTATATTTAAATAAATATATAATATTATTGAAGTTCGTCTTTATTGATCCAAGAATTATGTTGATTAGAAAATCCCAACCATTTAACGTACGCCTGCTGTCCCCTTAGTTTTAATAACATTTTCAATCAGATATGTATTTGGATAATGTGTCTTCAATAGTTCATGTTCATAGAATCCGCCAACAATCGGATTGTTTTGATAGTCTTCCAGTAAATAAGTAATGGGGTTTGTGTTCTGTAAAGTGCGAATTTTAAAAATTTCAGTTGTCCAGTTTGGAGTATATCCTTTTGCAAAAATATGTTTATATTTGCTAATTCGAACGTGATCTCCAAGTTTTAGTTTACCAAGTTTATATATTTTGGGATGATTAAAAGCTTGTTTTAGTATAGAACTTTCATTTTCTATGTTCACAGACTTTGGCGTCATTCCAATTGTTCTATGCTTTTTATTATTATATTGATTAATTAAATCCTTGCATATGTGTATCCATTGATAATTTCCTTGTAGACTAAACTTTTTCCACATCATTCCTTTTAGAGTTCGATTAAATCGCTCAACAATAGACGCTTTCATGATACTATATGTAGAATAATGGTTGATATTATGTTTTTTCATCAGGTTTTGAAATATTTTATTATAGAACTCTTTACCATTATCTGTTTGCAAGTTTTTTGGAACTCTCTTTAGTGAAAAATAGATTTCATAGCATTGGTAATATCTTCACTACCTTTCGATTTTACGGGAACAGCCCAAGCAAACTTTGAAAATGTATCTATAACTGTTAAAATAAATCTATAACCTTTATTATATTTTGAATAAGCACCCATTTCAACAAGATCGGCTTGCCAAAGATCATCAATTCCCTTGTGCACCACTCGACGTCGAATGAAATTTCTACGTGCTTGCTTATGAAGCTCCTGAACCACTTGTTGTCGCTCCATTTCTAACATCTATCTTAGATTACATCAATTTAAATGCAGTTGATGTAGGATTTAAATCAAAACGATTTATATTTTTATGTTTAAATGTTTTGTAATGAGCTTAAGACGTTCTTCAACTGAATCAATTTTATAATTAAATAATGATCTCATTTCTTTTATTGATTGATCGTGATTATTTTGTAAGATACTTTGATCATATATTAATTTACTTAAACTTGTGTCTAAATTCCCAAATTTTTCTGTAAACAACTCGTTTTGTTGTTGTATTATTTCGTTAAAACGATTCTCCGTTTCCTTAATTCTCTCCATATACAATGACTCCAGTTGTTTCTTTATTTCGTTAAAATAACTTTTCATATAAATTTTGTTTACAGCATCGTTTTCCAATACAGGATTAGCAATATTTTTTATTCTCCGCAAGTTGAAGTTGAAATTACGATCACTATCCAAATGAATCTTGGAATGCGAATTTTGATATCGTGCAGAGTTTTCAATATAATGTCCAAACTTATCGATAGGCATTTTCTGAATATGAATTGTTAAATATTTTTAAGACTATTTATATAATAATCTTTGCTTCTCTCAATTCCTCAATAATTGACACAATTTCATTATTATGATTTGAGTGACCAGCTGTTGTGGATGCAATCAATAGACGTAATCTATCAACCAATTCGTTAGGATCATCCCAATAAACATAATTGAGCTTTTTTTTATTCAACTTCATTAAACCTTTTCCCTTATGAATTTTCTGTTGTTTAAATAGGTTTTTAATAATCGTTGTATATTTGGTTGAACGATTTCCTTTAATTTGACCATTGATGCTGTTATTTCGTTTATAAACATTAGTCATCTCCAATATTTGTTTATAATTATATAAATCTGTTTTATTGTAACTGATTGGTTTCTTATAAACTAACAATTCATATAAACCTGATGTGAAGGGCCATTTTGAATTACCTACGGTAATATTGGTTGAATTGAAAGTGATGGGTTCATTACCCAGTCTCCATATTTGATTTGTATCCTTATGAGGTCCATAGGTTTTATCATATATATTTAAATTAACTTTTGATAAATCATATTGAATACTTTGATTGGAATGTATTGCAATGGTGTTATCATCATCATCATCATCATCATTATCAACATTATTATCATTATTATCAACATCGTTATCATAGTCATCAACATCATTTTCACCATCAAATGATTTAAACGTGTTTGAAACTTTTCTCGATTTTCTTGTTATCAAAGCTTGGAGAAAACGTATTATAATCAAGCTTACTCTTTTTATATGGTGTACTGAAGTCGACTTTATTATTCGCAAGATCATATTTAAAAGAGTTATCCGAATAATTTTCATGTTTTATGCTGTTATTATTATTAGTTGATTGAACAATTTCTTTTAATGGTTTTGATATTGGTTTAAATGTCTTTTCTAACAACTCATCATTTGCGATTTCTCCAAGCAAAATATTTTTATATTTCTTTTTTAAAATATTTCGAGTTTTAATAAGATTATTAACTAGATTTGTATTCATATTGATAGATGGAAATATAAACAAAACAAACAGATCAGTTTAGCAGCAGATTATAGTTGAGAAGTTATAAGTTTAATAATTGATCATGTACTGATTTTAAAATATCAATAATATATCTTTTATAGATTTATAAATACATCAAAACCTTTTCTATATCGTCCATTATTCATAGAATCATCTTTGTTAATAACTAGAAAACCATATTTTTCTTTCCAACACTCGTCACATAACTTATGAAATGTTTTAAAATCATATCAGAACCAACATGGTTATTGTAAATATGTTTAATATTCATTGCATCCTGTTTAAACATTATAATCATATTTGCATTATCGCGAATCAAGTGTTTCGGTATACGTGTATAAGTTTGACATAAATAAAAACTATCAATGTCTTTATGACGACCCATACAAAAGTAAGAACGTACATGATTTTGTTTCTCACAAGCTATATCATCGAATATAAATATTGAATTCGGTTTAACTTCGTCTGGGGATAGAACATCATCATTATTGGAAAAATGATGAAAAATTTATCTCCTTGATAGGTTTAATTAAATTTTCTAAGTACTTATATTTCGGTTGTTGTGTTGACTTTGAATATAAGTAAATATTTTTAAATTTCAATCCATGGGGAACTTTCGATAAGACTGATCATCACATTTGTTTTTCCACAATTTGATGGACCCACAATAAGAGCTCGAATAGAATTCGGTAGTAATGAACTATGACGAATTTTAGTTGATGAATCGAACTTTGATTCGATATTCTTTACATTAATGCTTTATGTTGTTTTAAAAAACGCATTCTGAAATCTAATGATAACATAATATATAAACCAGGCTCTTTATTAGTTTTCAATCAATTTAATTTCAATCTTTAATCGATAAAGTATCAATAGATATGACTATCATTTATAAAAAGATATTCAGTCGTCATCCATCCTTCATTGGTAAAGGTTTTCTAAATAAAATAATTAATAAACTTCCCATTGAACTTCATCTACCCGGTTATCAATTTTGCGGACCTGGTACAAAATTAAAGAAACGTTTAGAAAGAGGTGATCAAGGAATCAATCCGTTGGATACTGCTTGCAGACAGCACGATATAGCATACTCAAACAATAAAGATTTAGAGAAAAGACATATTGCTGATAGAATCTTAACTGAAAAAGCTTGGCAAAGGGTTAATGCAAGCGATAGTAGTTTGGATGAAAAATCAAACGCTTGGTTTGTCACTACTGCAATGAAAGCAAAAACAAAATTCGGAATGGGTAACGTTATTAGTAAAACTAAAAAGTCGTCTCCAGGCAATACCCACAAACTATTTACACATGCATTGAAAAGTGCAAGAAAGAATATAAAGAAAAGTGAAAACTTGAAAGATGCTATAAAGATTTCACGAAAAGTTGTAAACAATATTTTCAAGGAGAAACGAAAATCATTAATAAAAACACCTCGAATAATACCGCTAACCAAAATCTGGAGGTTTTCTTCCACTTGTCCCTATATTTGCTGCACTGGGTGCACTTGGTGGTTTAGCTGGTGGTGTATCTGGTATTACAAAAGCAATCAATGCAGTTAAAATGGAAAGGAACAGCTGACTGAAGCAAAACGACATATAATACAATGGAAGCCATTGCGATGGGAAAAGGCATGTTCTTAAAACCATATAAAAAGGTTTTGGATTATATTTAAAGCCTTATCAACAAAATTTTTAATGAAGCTACCTAAAAGAGCCCTTTCTGATATAGACTTGAGAAAATATGCAAAACATATTCCAAATTTTAGAGGTGTGTTTATGTGCAACACTCTTCCAAGTACACCATTTAAAAAAGAATGTGGAATAATCAATCTGGATACTTCAAAGGGATCTGGCACACATTGGGTAGCATACTGGAAAAACAACAATCAAATCGAATATTTTGATAGTTTTGGTAACTTGCAACCACCTAAACAATTAATAAAATATTTAGGAAACAACATTAGCTATAATTATAATAGATACCAAAATTTTAATACAACAAATTGTGGTCATTTATGTTTTAAAATTTTTGTTTTCGAAACTAATCTGAAATGAAATTATAATTGCTTTAATAAAAAATACATTGATTAAGAATTAAAAAAAATATCTTGTTTTATTATAAATAAACATATTATTTCATTTATTAAAAAAATTTCAAAATAAATATAATTAAATAATTTTTCTAATTTCGCTTGTTAGAGGTGAGTATTCAATTAAGCGATCATGAATAACTAAACAGTATGCTGATGTATTATCTGGAATTGGTTTGTTTGCTTCAGTATCAAATTCAATTCGTACATCAATAGGTCCAATTTTAACAGCCTCATTTTGATGTGAAACATCAACAACAATAAGCGGTGCATAAGTCTTATATTCATCAACATTTAATAATGGTTCAGGTTCTCGCATGTAAAAGCTTTGTTGAAATTTTGCATACATATTATATAGAACAGAATACTGACCCATTTCGAAACGATTATTTAAATCATCATATGGATATGACTCTGAGTTTAGATAAACTTTTTAAATTAGAGATATTGCAATGATTAAATATATTTCCTTCTTCTTTACTTTTCTCTTTTTGTAAACCAATTATAAGAAATCGTGGTCTTTCGTTTTGTGGAGAAAGCTTTACATTCCATAAAACCTTTGTACTCTTTGGTAAAACAGGATTTACATGACAGTCCCAACTTCTAAACGCAATTGGTATAGAATGTTTGCTGTTGATTATCTTAAACATTTCCAATTTTGCAAAGTCCGATAGTTGAATGTGTGGCATTTTCCATGTTATATCCAGAATTGTTAATTTCAACTGATCAGTTGCATTTGTAGAATAATATGATCTCTCATCGGATGTAGAACGTTGAAGGATAAGCTCATGTTTCGAATTTAATAGTATTTTGTTATAATCTTCAGCAAAACCCAGCAACATTTTCAGAGGTATACAACAACTAAAATGACTTTTTTACTAAAGCACAAGTTTCAGTAAGAGACCAACCCAGCGTTTTTTTAATGCATCACTTTCAGCCTTATTCAACGATACAAAATTTTTCATGATAGATGAAATTCCAAGTTTACGTGTACGATCAACTTCAAAACCATTAATTTCGTAACGAATTTCATCAAACAAATATGAAGCAAAGTTGTTTTTTAATTTCACATCTATAGCTGGAACCTCTTTGGTTGCTTCCTTCTTTACTATAAAACCATGAATGTAAATCATACTCTCACTTGGTAAGACGAAGAGATCCTGATTTTGAATTGGTATACGTATCTCATCATTGTTGTTGAATGATTTTAGATATGGAGAGTAACTATGATATTCCCTTTTTACAATACTCTCATCATACATAGGTTTTTGAAGGACATTTAGTATTTCATTCATTGTTGAAGATTAAATCCCAATGATTTTAAGTATTCTGTATTAGATGAGGACAACAGTTTTTTATTTTTTATACTTTCTCGAATGTGAGTTGGTGCGGTATTGAATGGAAATCCTCTTTGCACTATGTTTTTATTGTAAATGATCATTATTCTGGTTTGAAGTGGAGTCTAAGAGTGATTTTTTCTCCTCTAAAATTTATAAGTTCACCGTCTTGATTTAAGATTCTAATCGTTATGTGTTTATTTGTTGGCAGTTGACGGGTAAATAAATGACATTTCGTGGCTTTTCGTTTATTTTATATCCTGGAGGAACATCAAGAGGAAATTCATGAATAGTATGATTCGAAGTATTATTAATAAATGATCCGGTTGTTAGATTGCTTTCGATGCGTATTGTGTTAACATTCGTAATATGTGTAGGTAAGTCAGATTCAAATAACCTTATAGCATTCGATTGATTAATATCTACAAACATTACTTCCAAGGATTCATTATTTTGAAGATTTTGATCAGTGCTATAATATTCAGTTGAATTTACTTCTAATTTTCTTTTACTAAATCCAAGCAACTTTCCTATACTGTTTGGTTGTGAAAAATCAATATCCATAGATGAGGTTATTTCAGTTTTAAGGGTGTTATTGTTAGCTTCAATTATTAGGTTAATTGATTCATCGATATTTCTTAAGCTTGAGTTTAAGAAAACATTAATATCCTCAAGTTCGTATGAACCCACCGGAATAGTAATAATATGGTTTCCTATATGAAACAAATTGTTGTAAACATCTACATTGGGTATGGAATTGAATGTTACAAAATCAATAAGTCCACAAACATATTTTGTAGGGAGTTCAATTGGAGGAAAATATTCTTCAACCAGAGTTGAAGTGTTTCCGTTTAAAGAGATTGTTATTGACATTACAAGTATTCAGAATGAACTGATGATTGATGTTTTATTTTATCTGATTTAAGTGTTAAATAATAATAATCAAAAAATGTTTTTTATAATTTTATGTTTTCTTTATTAATATTTGATTTAATAACTTTCTTAAGAGTATTACATTTTTTTCAGCACATATACAATATTTCTTATGATAACAACAAACATTTATAGATTTATTATTTTGATATAAAGTTTTCAAATTTGGACAATTTAGATCATCTAGGTTATAAAAATTAATTTCATCTTTAAAAATATTTCGAATCCACTTAATTTTTTCTAATCCTTTAACATAATAAATAAAATTTTTATCTTTAACATGTGCAATATAATATTCCATAATATTTGTTAAGGTTGAATCGCCATCTTTCCATTTTAAGCCATGATGATGATTATAGAGCCAATTAATTGAATATTTTTCTTTTGTCTGTCAGCAATGAATATTTGAAAAGGTGGTTTAATAATAAATGTTTGAACTTGCGAGTCGTCAATTGAAATACTCAGTTCTTTTTACAATGAATTTATTGTTGAGATAAAAACCTTGTACGTCTACAACTAATATTCTCTCCTCAGACATTGTTTAATACTAATCAAGTCACAACGGCGACTGTAGAACTGTTGATAAAGTATGCTTTTAAATCATTATAAAAATTCATTATGTATAGTGCTTGATCCCAACTTTTATCGATAAGAGAACATTTACAGGTATCAGGTCCACAAGTTGTTTCATCGTTGGACCACACACAATTGGTATAATGATATCCAAATTTTGATTTACTTTCTTATAAAATGCATATTCATTGAATTGAGCTTTTAATTTTTTCAAAATAATCTCATGTTCATACCACAAAAAACGTTTCTTCCTTCATGAAGTCATCTAAAATTTTCGAATATAAAACTCGTTATTCATTCTTTTTCTTATTTTTTATTTATATTAAATAAAACTTCCTAACACATCAACATCAAAGTCTATATTAACTAGTAGTAAATGTATTTCATCATATCAGCGAATTTATATTATTTCCATATTCAAATCCTGTGTATAATCTTGAATGTTGATTAATGTAACATCGGATCGGTATGTAGTATCATCCTCAGAAACCACCTCAATTTCACCATTACTTAAATTCTCTCGTATTCAACTTGACGGTATTCGAAGCATGAAATATTTAATCGACGTTTCAAGTAATTGCTGTCATATGTACAACGGATTCTCAATTTTATATTATCTTTGTATTGGAGTTGAAAATGCCTATAAAATGGAAGCCGAACTTTCAATTATTCCTGCAATATTTTTTTCTTTTTTTACTAAATCTTGCCTAAATGTTTCAATAGCTTGTTCAACAGTAAAAGATTGACTTATAGGCGGTGGGGAGTCTTCTTGTTCTTCGTTTGATTTATATTTCTGCTTTTGTTGTTGACTCGATGTTTTTATTTATATCATTACTAAAACTTTAAAAGTTTAAAATTTAGTTGTATGCTCACAGTGTCATTATTTGGTAATTTTATTGCAAATTCTGTATTTTTAAGCTCATTTTCACTCAAATCAATAGGTAATGAAGCTGAAAACACTTGTATGATGTAGATATATGAAAACAAGATAATAAAAATATTTTTCATTTTAGTTTTTTCTTTTTTAGAGATGTGTTCTTAAGTTAGCGCTATATTTTTGAATGAGCTGACAAGAATTGTTTCTCATATTTATATACTAATTTAATAATCTCCGTATTCAAATGAGTTATCAACTGAGTCATCACCACCGCCACCACTACCACCTTTCTTAACTTACTATTATTAACCATTTTTTTAGGGAGGGGAGGTTTTTGTTGATTTTTATTCAATGAGTGGATAGCAAGTCTTATCATTATGTAGTTTATTTGTACCTCTAAAAACATTAGCTTCTATTTCACTATAAACGCATGATGGTTTGTATGAGTATACATTTATATCTTTAAAACCACCTTCATAGACTGTTCCAACTAGTGATATCATACCACCAATAACCTCAATTTTTATATGTTGATTGTGACTAAATTGAAATATTGGAATATTTGTTGGCATTTCTTGTCCTCTATTAAGAGAAAATATTTGCGTTCTTGTCCCCCCTTCTGCGGTTAGGAAGACCTGCATTATAATATCCAAAACTACTGCATTTATTATTTGAAAAGTTTTCCACTGTACATGACAAGTGCAATATTTATCACCAGTTTTTAAAAATTGACCCCAATACATATTTATCAAAGTTTTTAATTAAACTGAATCTCTTATTATAAATAACATATATATATAAAATATATATATATATATATATATATATAATACACAACATGGATACAATAAGATTAAACATCAGCTGTTTATATATTACATACATACATACATACAAACACGTATACTGTTTTAATATCTATGCTTAACCGCAATTGATAAGAAGTTATTAAAAAATATCTAAAAAACACCTTATAATATCAATTATTGAATATAAAGAATCAGTTTGAAAATTCGTTTTACGGTGAAAAGTTGAAAAGCAAAATAATGAGAGCAAGCTTAAGAAAATTGTTTCAAAATCCAAATATCATATACTTATCTTTAAAGGATATGGAAGAAAATACTGCATATGAAATCAACAAGATAGATCGAATGGATACAAAATATGGTGAAAGTATAAGATGTCTTGTAAATAAAGAATATTATATTTATTTACCTAAACGATTTCTGATTATTACTAAGAATCAGATGGATTATCTAAACACAACTCCACACATTTTAAAGAAAGTTAAAGAAGTGAATGGATTATATAGTCTAATCATTAAAAAGAAGAAGCAATATGTATTCTACAACAACTTGTATGACAGTACTGATGATGAAGATGATGATGATAATCATGATGATGAAGTAGAAAAACACATTTTAAATAAAAAAATAATATAAAATCAAAATATTTGTTATTATTTTTGTTAGGTCGTAAAAAACTTGAACTTGACCACAATTTTTTGATAAAATTTTAGTTTAATAGCATATGAGTTATATCATCGGTCTTGAAACCATTTAACAGAACTATATGAATGAAACTGATAAACAAATCTCAGACACCAGCACACTCATGAAAGAGGTGATAGATAAAGCTGTATGTTGGACAGACAAGGTTGATATTCTGTTATTATGTTTATAATAGTATAGTATAACATACGTACTTAATTAAAAATGTGATTAAACAAAATTTTTTTTTTATTCTTATCTCTGAACTTGACCACAACTTTTTTAACAAAGTTTTAGTTTAGTAAGAATAGAAATTGTATATAAGAACATTTGTTAATGAGTTTTAATAAAACATTCGGAATTTCGTCATTCTAAGAAACACATCACTCACAAAAAACTGATACTTATAAGTGATTTTAAAAACTATTCTTAAAACACAAAATTATAATTTTTATATAATTTAATTAACCTATATTTATATAAAAAGTGGAAACGGTATTTTGACTTAATTTTAAAAACTATCGAAACTGTGACATATTTAAATATATATATATATATATATATATATCTACATTAAGTTCAGGTATGTTATAGATATTAACAACAAATCTATAATTTATGTTTATTTCAACTTCAATTTCAAATACTTTCAGCACGTTACTTCCATTTCTGTTGTTGTATTATGTACATCTGCGAGGTATGTGGAACGTCTTTCGTATCCAAATATACTTTTAAAAGACATTTAAATAATAAACATATTAATACAAAATCAAACAAAACAAAATTAAATTTACAAAATGAAAAATTGTTAAAGTTGAAAATATTGAAGAAACTCCATCGTGTAGCTATACACGATGTGAAACTTGTAAATTAAATATAACAAAAGGTTCTTGGTCTCATCATTTGAGAACTAATGAACATAAAAAAAAAAATAATCGTTTGTTTATAAACGACGATATATATATAAGCAAAAATTTATTTAATAAGCGTATCCAAACTTTTGTATTCGAAAATAAAAAGATAGTTGAGCTTTCTTCAAACATTTATTTTCGAATGCAAAAGAAAGCATTATAAATATTTTAAAAATATGTTATTAGAACATCAAATATAAAATTCAATATAGAACTATTTGCAGAATATGTAAAATTCTCAAAAACTAATGAGATTGAAAATAATGATAGTGCTCTAATTAGTGTAAAATCTTTTCAAACGAAAATGGAAATAGTACAATTAGAACAAGATCTATCAGACGTGTACGATAAGCATAGTATAGAAATAGTAACAAAAATGGATGAATTTCAAGAGCGAGATAGTGGTTGGGCTCTAGTCTGTATAAATAGAATTGAGATAAACGTTAACAAGTATTGTCCTATAAAAGGATCTAAATATTTAGAACTACCACTATTTATCAGAAATAAAAAAGCGTGTATCAACATTAGAAATGATGATAATTATTGTTTTAAATGGGCTCTTTATAGCTGCATTAGAAAACGATCATTTAAATCCAAAATATTCACATTATAGTATGTTATCACACAAAGCTTAATAACACTAACAAATGGAATAACAATTGATTTCACCACCTTAACCTTTCCTCTATCTGTTGGCGATATTAAGATATTTGAGAAATATAATTTAAATATAAGCGTAAATGTTTTTGGATGTGATGTAATAAAAAAAGAAATCGTTGGACCATATTATAAGACAGTTGATGTAAAAATTAATCATATTAATCTACTGTACATTCAAAATGATGAAAACGATGAATCACATTATGTTTGGATAAAAGACATAAGTCGTTTATTGAGCACACAGGTTTCAAAACATAATGGTGCTATATATTTTTGTAATTTTTGTTTACAATATTCAACCAGTGAACTCTTGTTATTAAAACATAAGGAAGAATGCAATAAAATTGTCACTAAAATGCCTACGGGTGTTGATGATGACAATATATTACAATTCAAAAATTTTAAAAATCAATTAGATGTACCATTTGTCATCTATGTGGATTTTGAATGTATATTAAGTAAAATTAATAATCAAAATTCTGATAATGGTCACCAGCATTCAAAAACATATACCTATAGCTTACAGTTATTACATAAAATCATCTTTTGATTCTAAATTGAATAAATTTAGAACGTATACGGGTGACGATGTTGTTAAAGATTTTGTCCAAAATTTAATAGATGATGCACGTTTTTTGTGTGAAAACTTTCTAATGAAAGTAGTACCAATGAATTCTCTGTTACCCCATGAAATTGAAAAACATTATAATACTAATGTGTGTCATATATGTAATAAAATTTTAGATGATGATAGATGTGCTGATCATTGTCATTTAACTGGTCAATATCGCGGTCCAGCTCATAATAGTTGTAATCTTAATTATAAATTACCTAACTATATCCCAATAGTTTTTCATAACTTTTCAGGATATGACTGTCATTTGTTTGTAAAGGCTCTAGCAGATTATCCGGGTGAGATAAATGTTATACCACTTAATAAAGAATTGTATATATCTGTTAGGAAAAGGATTCAAATTACCGATGAATATAATTTAGAATTACGTTTTCTCGATTCTTTTAGATTTATGTCATCAAGTTTAGATAGTTTAGCCAATCATTTACATAATGATGATTTTAAAATATTAAAATCGATATATCCAAATCATTTAGAATTTAATCTTTTGAAAAGAAAAGGTATATTTCCTTATGAGTATATCGATTCAGTTGAAAAATTAAACGAAAATGTTTTACCTCCTCGCGAACAGTTTTTTCTCTACATTAAATAATACAGAATGTACTATTACTGATTATGAGCATGCGTTAAGTGTTTGGTCTACATTTAACTGTCAATCTCTAAATGAGTATATGCTTTTATATCTAAAAACGGATGTACTTCTTTTAACTGATGTATTTGAAAATTTTCGTTTCTGTTTGTAAATCGATATATCATCTTGATCCATGTCATTACTATACAACACCTGGTTTATCGTGGGATGCCATGTTAAAAATAACGAAAATTAAATTGGAATTGTTCACCGATATAAATATGTATAATTTCATGAAAAAAGGAATTAGAGGTGGTATTGTTCAATGTTCAACACGTCGAACAGTTGCAAATCATAAATATATGAAAACATATGATTGTTCTACACCCTCCAATATCTTATGTATTTAGATGCAAACAATTTATATGGTTGGGCAATGTCTGAATCTTTGCCAGAAGGTAAATTTGAATGGATTGAAGATATAGATAGCTTTGATATTTCAAAAGTATCCGAAAACTCTAATTTTGGTACATTTTAGAAGTTGATTTAGACTATCCTGAAGAACTCCATGATAGTCACAATGATTTACCATTCTGTGCTGAACTTAAAAGTCCTCCAATAAAACATCACAATATAAAGAAGCTGATTCCCGATTTAACTAACAAAAAATCATATATAATTCACTATCGAAATCTTCAGCAGTGTATTAGAAATGGTTTAAAATTAGTTAAAATTCATAGAATATTAAGATTTAGACAATCAACTTGGTTTGAAACAGTATATCGACTTAAATACTCTTCATCGAACCAATGCCAAAAATGAATTTGAAAAAAATTTTTTAAACTTTTGAATAATGCGGTATACGGTAAAACTATGGAAATGTTGAAAAACGTAAAAATGTGAAAATCGTCAATGCTTGGGAGAGTGAACATAGACGTTGGGTGTTCTGAGCTCTTATAGCAAAACCAATTTTCATAGTTTAACACATTTTACCGATAATATGATTGCAATTCAAATGAGTATGGATAGGGTGACGTTCAATAAACCTATATATTTAGGGTTTACAGTTCTAGAACTATCTAAATATAAAATGTATGATTTCCACTATCAGTATATGCAACCAAAATTTATGAAAATTTAAAACTAAATTATATGGATACTGACTCGTTTATTTATACAATAAGAACGACGATTTTTATAAAGATATTTACAATGATCTTCATCTAAACTTTGATACATCAGACTATTCAATTATAATGTTTTCAATTTCCCCTTGCAAAACAAAAAGGTGTTGGGAATGATGAAAGACGAGAATAGTGGGTGTGTAATGTTGAATTTATTGGACTTCGATCAAAAGTATATTC
>CM037853.1:161053617-161154084 GCA_021234595.1 Delia radicum | reverse complement strand
AAAATGAATCTGAAATTCTGCAGTGGGTATTCAAAGGTTATTCTGATTACCTAAAGAAGAACGTGTAGTGAAAAATATATATATTTGTATAGTTCCTTATGATGTTAAAAAAACTGTTGTAAATTCGCCTGTTGTTTGTCTCTTTGCCTATATAATAATGAAAGAAAGTTACTAAAATATATTTTGGATCGTTAGAAGAGATGCAATGAATACAAACGCATAAAAACAGTTTCGAATAATCAGAATTTTAGATAAATTTAAGGGAACAAAAATACACTTGCGGAGACATACATATTGAAATAATTATGAAATGCCAGTTTACATTACAACACATGTGTTTATACTATACATCACATAAGTAAAACAGAAAGTGTGATGAAACTAAGTTTGTCAAAATTATAAAAGAAAATCTTTCGAGTGTTTTCGAGATACAAAAAATTAAAGAAACTGGTATTTCAAATTATTGTTTTTCAGCTCAGTTGCTTGTGCAATTCTCGTTTACGACTCCTAGAATAGAACCCTAAAAAATTTTCCCAAAATTCGATTGGTTTTTTACACATCAATACTTTAATTTAGATTATTTTTGTATGTATCAAATAAAAATTAGGGCTTTTAAGGAAAACAAATGCATATAATCAAAAGATTTTAAGATGAAGTATGCACCTTATATGTCTTAAATAAAAAGTTCTGAAAGTGAATGTCCTTTAAATTGAATGGGGTTTTTAATAAATGTAATTAGAATGTAAGAGTTTCCTTGCAAATTTATTAAAGGTTGAGAATGAAAATAAGTAAAAATAGTGTACGAAAAAAAAGTTATGAATTTACATTGTTGGATTCGGGGATTTTGTTCCTGGATATTTTTTTGATCTGATAACGATTAATGTGTCTGGCAACTCCGGTTAATGCAGTCAAATAAATAAAGAATTTTAACTAAACTATTTTGTTCTACCTTTTTCTTATTGGTGATTTTTTGATTTGTTGGGGTTAACAAAAAAAGGTATATGGCAAGCCTGGTATATGGAAAACAAAAGCATACTTTATAAATTAGCTTAACAATTTTCGAGGGCTTCTCGCATTTGCACTTATAACCAGTGTTGCCAGGTTTGCAAAGCATAAAAACGACAAACTTTCTGGAAAAAAATCGTCAAAATCGTCATCATATTTTGAAAAATCGTCAAAATAAAATATATTTGTTAGAAGAGGGATAAAGTTTTAATAAAAAATAAAATACAATAATGTTATTCACATTTCAAATGTTAACGTGTTATCGTTGTAATATAACTCGATTTTTGACACTTCTCTTTGGTTTAAACTTCGAAAATCATTATATTTTACAACGATATTCATATTTATAAAATGTTGAAACAGTGTGCCCCAGTAGGCTAGTTGGTAGCGTGCTGGCTTATCAGTGCGGGGGTCGTGGGTTCGATTCCCACCAGAGGCACTGATCTGTTTTCGCTACAACGCGCCGAAGGCCATAGTAGCTAGTGCTCGGTTAGGGTAATAGTATATAACTTGTAATTATATGATTATTAATTAATAAAATAACAAAAATATAATGTTGAAAGATCAAATAAATACAACTTTAAATCAAACTAATTTTACCACTTGAACTGTTAAACACTTATATCTGCATAATTCTGTGAACAACATTTCAGTGGCACAACTTTTTAAATATTAAATTCTTTTACAAAATTTGGAAATTCTTTAACAATAAGTCTGTTCGATTACTTTTCCTGTAAAGTTCAGTAAAAACTACTCAGTAACAAAATTACAAATAGTAAGACAATTTACAAAAAAGTAAACGAACAGAAAATTTGTAGGAATTATTAAATTAGATAAAATAGCTTGTTTGAAATATAAAAAAAAAATCAACTGGTCATTATGGAAAAGGAAAAAGTTAATTGAAATTATCGACCAAAAATAATTTAAATGTTTTTTAACTTCTTACATAGTTAATTATTTAATCATTTTCACTTTCAATCCATAAACAATTAAAATTTAATTTAATTTTTGTTTACTAAAAATACAAGCATATTTTTTTATTTTTTAGTCATATGTTTTTTTCATCTTACAAATTCTTTCTGGCAAAAATGTATCCAGTAAAAACTTGTAAGTTCTTTGGCATCAAACTGTCACTTTACTCTCTCTTTTACCAGTTTTTACTGCGTATTTGTCTAAACGAACACCTTCCAGTAAAAACTTGTACAAATTTTTGTGTTATCGAACAAACTTAATGTTATATTTTTAATTATTAAATTTTGGCACTTTATTTATATTATTAGGCCTGTTTTTTAAGCACCGGATTTATTTTTGGATTTATTTTGTTTCATTTAAAGTTGTATATATATCATCTTTCAACATGAAATATATTCGGGCTAGAGATCTGTTTGTTTCGCAAAAAAAGTCCATGCCTTGTGTTTTAACATGAAAATTTTTTTATTTTTATTTAAATCTAACTCCAATTAAATTTTATAAAAATTTAAAGAAATGTTCTAAACATATAAACACAGAAAACTAAATTAAGCTAAACCCGTAATGAATTTATAAAAAAATAAATGCGGTTTGGATTAAGTTTTATTCAATTCTAGGATTTGCATTTTTGCAAAATTGTATTTCACATCATATTAGCATATAAAAGCTAGCTATCGATCAAAAACAATGTTTTTGCTTTCAATTTTTAACGAAATAATATAAATTTAATAATCGAGCCGGCGATTTTATGAGAATGATAAATAAGTAGATCTTGCTGACATATTAAATTATTGTCAAAAAATCGTCATTTTGGAAGCAAAAGTCGTCAAATAGTCATTTAGTTATTTTGGGTATTAAATATCATCAAAATGACGACAAATCGTCAAACCTGGCAACTCTGCATGCGAGATACAGACTTTGCCTCTCTCTTAACTACGTGCCCGTAAGCTGGAGGAAGGTTAAAGTAGTTTTTATCCCTAAAATTGGCAAATGCGGTCACGAGGCTGCAAAGGACTTTAGGCCAATCAGTCTCTCATCTTTTCTACTGAAGACGTTGGAAAGACTCATTGACGTACATATAAGGCTGAAACTCGAGGGATCGCCTCAACTTTCGGGTAGTCAACATGCGTATATCAAGGGACGCTCAACGGAAACTGCACTCCATGAGGTTGTGAGAGTGGTGGAGAGATCCTTGGAATATGGACAATATACACTGGCCGCCTTTCTGGACATAGAGGGGGCTTTCAACAATGTCACGACCGATGCAATACAGGGAGCCCTCGTGGATCTGGGCGCTGAAACTTTCATCAGCGACTGGATAGTGAACATGTTGGACTCCCGTGTTGTCAGTGCTAGTCTGGGAAATAGCGAGTTGTCAAGGCAGGTCAGGAGAGGTACACCTCAGGGTGGTGTGATCTCGCCCCTGTTATGGCTCCTTGTTATTAACTCAGTTCTCGTCACGCTGGATAATAAGGGTGTTAAGGTTGTCGCTTATGCGGACGATGTGGTGATACTGGTATCAGGGATGTTCTTGGACGTGATTAGCGATATTATGACCAGTGCTCTGGATACTCTCAGTAGCTGGGCCACCAGTTGTGGCTTAGGAGTGAATCCGAGTAAAACAGAACTGGTACTTTTCACCACTCGGTCCAATTCGGGCTTCAGACCTCCGCGGCTGCAAGGCTGTGAGCTCACCCTCTCTGATCATGCGAAATATCTGGGTATCATCTTGGACTCTAAACTATCATGGCGACTTAACACCGAGCACAGGGTCAGGAAGGCAACGGTAGCCTTCTACTCCTGTAGGAGGATGTTTGGTTCAAGGTGGGGTTTGAGTCCGAAAATGGTGCTGTGGATGTACATGGCTATTGTGCGTCCGATACTGACATATGGCTCTATCGTGTGGTGGACTGCGACCACTAAGAGGGTGGTCACGGATCGTCTGTATAGGGTGCAGCGCTCTGCTTGCATTGGGGTCACGGGCGCGATAAGAACTTGCCCCTCGGAGGCTCTCAATGTAATGCTTCACATTATCCCTGTGGATTTGCATATAATGGCGGTCTCTTCTAGCAGCGCAGCGCGGCTTGCTGCAACGGGTTCCTGGAAGTCCAGGACCTATGGACATGCTAGGCTTCTTGATGGACTTCACCCACGTGTGGGATTTGAGTCCGACTATGTTACTCCTAGATTGGATTTCTGCCGACCTTTTCGGGTTAGCTTTCCCTCCAGGCGGGAGTGGGATATGGGGGATCCAACTTTTGGTTTTGACATCAGGGTATATACCGACGGCTCAAAGATGAGTTGTGGTGTAGGCTCCGGGGTCTTCTCGGGTGAGTGTAACTTGCGATGTTTCTTTCAGGCTACCTGATCATGCTACTGTTTTCCAGGCGGAAATTCTGGCTATCAGGGAAGCCTGCAGACTCCTGTCTGAAAGGGGGGCTCGAGGGACAGTGGGCATCTTCGCCGATAGCCAAGCGGCTTTAATGTCCCTGAGCTCGTACGTCACATCCTCTGCTCTCGTTGGTCAGTGCAGGGAGGAACTGTCCAGGCTAAGCTGTCTATCCCAAGTTACTCTAGTTTGGGTCCCCGGCCACAGGGACCTCTACGGTAATGAAAGGGCAGACGAATTGGCAAGGGCAGGATCTGCCTTAAACGTCTCCACATCGGTGTCAGTCGCTGCACCGCTGGGGACTGTTAAGGGGGAAATTTTCCGGCACTACTTTCGCAGGGCGGGGGACAGGTGGCATAATTTGGATACCTGTAGGACCGCGAGACTTACGTGGCCCAACTACGACCTAGCGCGTACAAACTCTCTCCTGAGCAGGAGCAGGAGGGATGTCTCTAGGCTGACGGCTGTTCTGACCGGTCACTGGCTGATTGGTAGGCATGGCATTAGACTTGGGATTGTACGCGGCTCGCATTGTCGCAGCTGCGGCATACCGGGCGAGGAGGAGACTGTGGAGCATCTTCTCTGCGATTGTCCGGCGCTGCAGAATATTCGACTCCGGATCTTGGGTGACCATATACTAGACGACCTCTCGGTAATATCACGTGTGGGATTCGGTGATCTCATACGTTATCTTAACCGAACGGGGTGGGTCTAGTACTCCGGATACCAGTTCCTTACGGGTAGTGTGGTCTCTTCAAAACGGAGTCGCTTTTTGACTCTACTTGATGCTCACGAGTAGCGTGAGCTGCCACTTAAACCAACCAACCAACTGCATGCGATTGCTACTAATTCATACGTACATACATATATATATATTCCCGTCGTTCCTATAAGGAGCATAGGGCCGTACATACATACTGTATTACAAAACAAACAAAAAAAACAACAACAATATTTGTGGGTTTTTTTTTGTTTTTAAGTGTTGATCATGACCATGGATGGTAACCGATTCTATGTGGTTATTGGTCGTAGTAACGCTATTTTCTTTTATTTCGGTAACGGTATTTTAGGGGGAAAACTATACTTCAGTTCTTTCGGTAACGGGATTTAGCGTTAACGGTATTTTAGCGTTAACGGTATTTTATTTATTTCGCTAACGGTATTTTAGCGGTAACGATATTTTAGATATTTCGGTAACTTATTTTAGGGAAAAAGATTTTTCAATTATTTTGCTAACGGCATTTTAAGGATAACGTTATTTTAATTATTCAGGTAATGTTAATGCACACCACAATTTTTAACCGCATTATGCCCGAGTTTAAATGACTGTCTAGTTTATGATCACACTTTGGGAAAATATATCTATTTACAGAAGTTTTTTTGTTCAGATCTTGTTAGATTATTTCGGTAACGGTATTTTAAGGTAACGGTATTTTACGGATAACGGTATTTCAAGAATATCGGTAACGGTATTTAAGCGATAACGATAGGCAGTTGAAAGGTGTTAGAATCGTGGACGGTAATTCAGCGATATTGACAGCCATCCCTGCTTGCGTATATTCTTGTGTATAAGCATTGAATGTACGTATGTATGTATGTATGTATGTATGATGAAATAAAAAAAAAAAATTTTAGAGGTCTTCCCACATTTTCACTCATAACTTTTGAACGCGTTAACCGATTTTGATCATTTTCACTAGAAAACTGCTCATGATATCAACAAACAATTTGACTGAAAATTAGCAGTACCTCTTCTGTATTGGAGGAGTATTTTGTGTTTCCACAGACAGACGGACGGACAGACGGACAGACGGACAGACGGACATGGCTATATCGACTTCTCTATCCATGCTGATCAAGAATATATATAGTTTATGGGGTCCCAGAATTTTTTTAAAAGAATTACAAACATTTGACAAAGTGAATATACCCTCCTGCACTATGGGATGGCACATCGGCACATCGGACTTTAATGCTTCCACTTGTTTTTTAAATAAAATTAAAATAAAAAAAAATCACATTTTCCTTAGATGTTTTTAATAAAAAGAAACTTGATCAAATTTTGTCAGTAAATTTTAGAGAAATAAATTAAAAAATTTTAAAATTCTATAAAAATTGCGAATTTTTATAAATCGTCATTTTCCGTACAACAAATTTTGTGAAATCTTCAATCGTCATTTTATCATATTTCACTTCAAAAATCGTCAAAATGGAGACAAATCGTCAAAGTTGGCAGCGCTGGTTAAGTCCTAGCTAACTTTTATTTATTAATATGGATGATAGTACAAGGTGGCGCAAAAGTAATCCTCCTATCAGAAAATGCTATAAATTTTGCGATTGGCCCCTAATGTCAGTTCTGTTTTGACATTTGTGTAGTAAACACATGCGAAATACACGTTAATAAACAATGTTACGCTACACTGCTCCAGAACGCGGAATATTGGTGACTATTTATTTGACCAATAATCGGTCGGTGACTTTCGCCAGTAGGCGTTGGACGTGGCAGGCGTGGCAGACCCCGGAGTAGCCGTTTTGCAGAGAATATTGTTGCTGTAGCCGAGGATGTCATGGAAGCGCCGTCGACATCGACCAGACGACGTGCCACGCAAATGGGTATCAGTCGACGGTCTTTACAGCGAATTTTGGTACAAGATTTGAAGATGTTTCCGTACAAAGTCCAGACGGTGCATCAGCTGTTATCTGCTGACCGCCAATCGCGTGTAACATACGCTCAAGCCATCCTTAATCGCCACCAAGAGGAAGATGATTTTTCATCAAAAATAATCATGAGTGATGAGGCCCATTTCCATCTTAGCGGGTACGTAAATAAGCAAAATTTACGCTTCTGGGGCACTGAAAATCCGCGTGTAACCCACGAAGAGCCATTACACCCGCTCAAAGTCACTGTATGGTGTGCTGTTTTCGCTGGAGGAGTCATCGGACCTTTTTTCTTCGAAGACGTCGCGGGCCAAACGGTTACTGTGAATGGTGAGCGCTACAGAGCAATGATCAACGAGTTCTTTTTGCCGCAACTTGATGAATTGGGATTGGAAAACATGTGGTTCCAACAGGACGGTGCAACGGCACACACTGCACGTGCCACAACCGATATGCTGAAGGATGCATTTCCCGGGCGCCTAATCTCCCGTTTTGGCGATTTGCACTGGCCAGCAAGATCGCCTGATTTGACCGCTCCAGACTTCTTTTTGTGGGGCTTTTTGAAGTCGCGGGTTTATGTCAACAAGCCTCAGACTCTTGCAGCTCTTAAAGACAATATCCGTCAAGAATGTGAGGACCTATCGCCGGAAGTTTTGGCCAAAGTGATGGGAAATGCCATAAAAAGGGCTCAAATGACAATCAACTGTGGCGGCGGCCATTTACATGACATCATATTCTCGACTTGATGTAAAAAAATTTAAATACCAAATAAAAATAATCCACAAGAAGAATCAAAGTTCTTCATTTTTTTTTAAATTACAGCCAATAAACATCGGAAGGTTATTTTTGCGTCACCTTGTATATGGAGTTCTTAGTATTCTTGTGTTGCTGACGTACATACAATATTTCAAAATAAATTAAAGTAAACTAAGTTTTTATTTTGCCCCTCCAAAAAATATGAAACAATTAAACGATTTTAAAAATTTTGAAGCCTTAAATAGATTCTTAAATGATTTTTGAATGGTCAGGCCCATTAAAAAGGGGGCATAAATAACTGAATTATAATGCTTTTTTTTTATAGATTTTAGTGTACGTTCAAAAGTGTGAATAGCTGTATACTGAGTTAGAAGTTAAGTAAAGTGTACACTAATAAAAAAGCCAGTACAAATAGTTGAGAATTCAGCTGCAACAACTGAAAAAAGTACCTAAATTTGCGCCAGCAGAATTTCCAATGAAGTTGAGAATTAAGTTCTGCTAAATTTAGGTGACCTTAATTTTAGGTAAAAAAGTTAGTTAAAGTACAATACAAAATGTTTGTATATAACATATTATATCCGCCATTTCAATTTAAAAATTTTGGTTACATATTCTTTATTAGCGACTCTTAATCCTTCATAAAAAAGTAATCTAAGCTTATGATCGTCAATTCGGATCCGCCATTTTGAGTTTTAAATTTCAACCGTAAAATACTCTATAGTCAAAATTTCCCAATCAGATAACACAAACAATTTATGAAAATAATTAAATCGCCATATTGAATTCGCCATTTTGAATTTAAAATTTTCGGTTTCAGATTAGGAATCAGCGACCCAAATTCCTTTAAACACAATTTTACTCAAAAAAAAAGTTAGTAGAATAATTGGTAAATCGTCTTGTAAATCAAGTATGTATACTAAATGTTTTTGCTAAATATTGTGTTTCCAGCTAAAATTGTAGTTATACTTATTCAGCACTTAACAGTTTTAAATTAATGTTTTACTAATATTTTACTAATTTATTTTGCTAAAAAACTTGTGCTCATAAGTAAGTTAATAGTGTGGACGACAAGCAAATTGAAAAATATACGCAAAATGTCAAGATGTAGTAGAAGCGAGGAAAATGATACTCTTATAAGACATATAAAAAAATCAACCATGGAAGATTTGTTTATATGTTATTCATACAATATTACGCCAACATTGTGTTTTCATATAAATTGTTGCGTTGATTCAGGCTTGTCAAATAAATTGATTATTAATTAAATTAAAGACAAAATAAAATAATGAAATTTAATAAAAACCAAATGTGTATTTGCAAATTTAAGTTTTATAGTGGTAATTTATAGAATGTGGGTACATTGCAAACAAATATACCGTTAGGTAGGCAGACTAAAGCAGACACACATCTTAGGCAATTTTTATATTTCCTTTCTCTATTTGCAAAAAAGGGTTGTTTATGTTTATGTGTATGTCATATTTTGTTATTTTTTTCTTTTGTTTCTAGAATTATCTACATCATTTAGCCTCAGTTCAAATTGTCATCATTTAGGAAACCATGAATGTAAGCAGTTGAAATATATTTTTGTTTATTCTTATATATAAAATTCTCGTGTCACAATGTTCGTTCCCGTACTCCTCCGAAACGGCTTGACCGATTCTCATGAAATTTTGTGAGCATATTGAGTAGGTCTGAGAATAGGTCAACATCTAAAAATGGGCGTGATCGGACCAGTGGGCGTGTCAGCTCCCATACAAAGTAAATATTTAATATCATATATCTACAGTTCTATAATAGCCAGAGTCTTCCCATGAAATTACAAATGGGCTTCCCATGAAATTACAAATTTTAAAATGATTTACTAATGTGAATTTATTTTTTTAATTATTTATTTGCGTAAAAAAAATTTCTTGATTTCAAGAATTAATTATAATTAAAATTTGAAGGCAAACCAACGTTTGCCGGGTCAGCTAGTATTATATATATAATTATTTCCATAATAAATTAATTCATCCAGTCAATGTATGGACATTTTTGTATTTTTTAATGTATTGTAAATTTTTTTTAAAGAATCACAATTTTTTTTTTTAGAATTTTCAGCAAATAAATAAACTAAAGTATAACTTTTCTTTTTCAGCCTACTAATATTCAGCAAACATTTTCCCTGAAGAAGTCTTCCAAAGCGAAGACGAAATATTGGAAATAAATAATTATAATTATAAAATAAAGGATCTTTAGCTCAATAAAACAAAAGACAAAAAAATTTTATTAATTTTTAGCCAGGGTTTTTTAACTTTTAATCAACTAATTGTTAGCAAAACTTTTGCTGAATTTAATAATTTTTTGCTGAAATTAGAAATTTTTACTAAAATTTTGCTGACATTTTTGACATTTTTTGATGGCTTTACTGACTTGTTTCTTTGAGTGTGAGTAAAATGAAATATATCCAAATTTTCAAAATTATGGCCGCCATATTGGATCCGTCTTATTGAATTTTAAAATTCTGATTCAAAATTCGTGATTTGGATACTTTATAGACCCCTATCTATCATATTCTAGTATTGGCCAAAAATCAGGCTTGCTAGCCCACTGTGCAATGCCGGGTATTTATATTTGCTAGTTTTATAATCTTGTTGCATTTCTTCTTGCAACATTTCATGAAACATGTTTATAAACATGCTTATAAACTTTCACAAATACAAATTTCATATTACTATTTGCTAATGCATTGCGATGACGTCATTTTCTCTTTATAAACAACTTTTCAATACTAATTGAATTGTTTGTACTCTTACCGGCGTGAACTGAATCATATAAATAATGTCTAATTAATAGTAAAATAACAAAATAAATTTTATGCTAACAAAGCATTACACGTCAAAATTTTAAATAAACAAATTCTAATATAAAATTTAGCAATTCATTTTATTTATTTCACCAGAATTGAAAAAAGTTATCTACTTCATGTGAGTCTAAATATCTATGCACATTAGAGCGGCATTTTTTTTTTTTTTTGTCAACTTTCGATTTTATCATTTGTTGTTGTGGTTATTGGAGAACTATGTCAAAAAGTTAGACCGCTACAAAAGATTTCGATTTTTGAAATTTTTCTTAAACTGCTTTAATAAAAATCTGTCTTTTTTTTTAATTTTGCCATGCTAAGCACGAATATTTAAAAAAAAAATTAAAATCGGACTGACGGTTATCGAGATATTGGTACTTAATTTTTACTAAAAATGGAGTTTTTTCCTCCGTTCCATACATTTTTTAAAAATGATTGTATTTTTATTTTTGCACTAGAAAAGTAGACAAAACTTATCTTAATTTGAGCGTATTTATGTCAATATTGGTAGAAGGATAACTTGTAAATTTACCTACAAATATCTCGTAAAAACAGAAAATTTATATAGTAAAATTGTTATGCTTTTCAATTTTATACACATGATTATTGAATGAATACGTATTTGCTTTAACTTTTGATTTTCAATAGTTATGTGGTGCGAAATTTAAGAAAAATCGGAATACTTAGCGTTTGGGGACCTGCTCAGTGACTTTGATATATGGAAAAAAAATTAAAACAAATTTAGAAAAATAACTCTATTTTCAGCAATAATTATGCTCAAATGAAAGTATGTTTTGTGCGAAAACAAAAAATTCTAAGATAATTTAAAAAAAAAAAAAAATTTTTTGTATATAAAAATCAAACCGCAATATCTCAAAACCCGCTAGTCCGATTTAAAAATTTCAAAATATTTGTGTCAGCATGCCAAATTTAATAGAAAATGATGCGTCGCAAGACATATTTTTATTAAAGCAATTTAAGAAAAATTTTCAAAATTTTTTTTCATTGGTAGCGGGGCGCCACGGGTTAAAGCTATCCGATTTTTCTCAAATTTGCACCAAATAACTTTTAGACCTAATACTACAATAATCTGAGAAATAAATTGAAATTTTTCAAAAAAAAAAAATGCCGCTCTAATGTACATATTATACCTCAATTAATTATAAAACCAATACATAGGTACCTACTACTTATTTATATCTACTCCATACGACACGAATATGGGGGATTTCATATCAAGTGAACGAACTTTTGAAACCGATGTCTTAGAATCGGGATGAAACTTGCATCAAGTTGAGCCCTATTGGGTAGTAGTTATGATACAAAATTTCAGCAGGATCGGTCAAGGACTCTCCTAGTTGGAGGGTGTGGTATTTTGACATTTTCGTCAAATATAACTAATTACCCACTGTAGATAGAAAATTTCGCCCAAAATGTTTTCGAAAGCTTATTCTTCAATCTTAAAAAAAAAAATAAAAAATTTTTGCCTTACAAGTTTGATATAATTTTTATTAAAAATAAAAATTATGTTTTTTCGACCTTTAATTGTGAAATGAAAATTAAAATTATTCAAATTCGAGGCCATACTCTATATTTCTTTATTAACAAATAATCTTTAGAGTTTTTTGTTTTCAAATTTATTATTTGATCCTTTCAGGAATGTGTTGATAAATCTATTTCGGGAATTTTCTAGGTTCCCATTATCAGAACACGTTTTGAAAGTGGTAACAATTCCATGCCAAACATCAAACATTCATATAAACTAGTTTACTCACTACATGAGAACTAATATATATATATGAGCTCGAAGTAAAAGATTATCACCATTGATCAAAAATAAATTGAAAACAAGTTTTCAAGTTTGTTATCACTTTCAAAACTTGTTCTGATGATGGGAACCTAGAAAATTTCCGAAATAGATCTATCAACACATTGCTGAATGGGTCAAATAATAAATTTGAAAATAAAAAAACTCTATAGATTATTTGTTAGGACAATATCCTAATAAAGAAATATAGAGTATGGCCTCAAACTTGAATAATTTTCATTTTCATTTTTGTCTTATCTTAAAAAAAAAAAATAACTCGTTAAGAGGTGAGATTACGATGCATAGCTTGATGCTAAGGCAGTGAGTTCAAATACCAGTACGACACCAAAAAATAAAAAGTTTTTCATATAGAGCAAATTAACAATATAAAATACTTTGTTCAATTGACACATAAATTAACCACTGACGAGTCCCAGCAGGGGGACTCCCTGGTGTCCATAAAATTTTTCAATAAAAATGTTTTCTTCTTCTTCTTCCTGTAAAGAGACTAACTAAAGTAATACTCTACAGTAATTAATATAAAAATTAATTACGATTGTCATTATCTGACGGTTGCAAAACACTTTCTAACATAAAAATTTTTAGAAAGCTTTCTTTTCCTGCAAAGATCTTTGTGGTTGCTTAGTGGGATGCGACTTGTTTATCTTTATTCTTTTCTTCCGAAGTAGGGTACTTTTTCCGCTTATTTTTTGAGTGCTTATTAATGCAATATCTTTTTCCACTCAAAAACTATATTACTTTAAATTATAAATTAAAAAAATCTAATTTCGCTATTTTTTCCCCAAAAAAGCATCAACAGTCTTTTACCTTCAGATAAATAATTTCTTTCTAAACATATAAAGTATGCATAACACCCTACAACAAATTACAATATTTTTTTCTCACACATTGAAAAATCAATATTTGCGAGAAACTACAGCCTTCTCAGTGTTTTGAAATTTCAATTGGAGGCGTGGAAATTTTGGAACAGTGTTTTAAAATAGATATCAGCTTTAGAAATTTGGCAACTTCAGAAGCGGCTGGGCAAAAAAAAAATATATATAACTCAAATATTTTTTGAACACAAATCTCTTTTACATAAAAAGACCTTTAGGAATATTATGCATACGAGTACTTTATATGTTTAGAAAGAAAGTATATATCTGGAGGTAAAAGACTGTTTGTGCTTTTTGGACCAAATTTGGAAATGGGAAATAGCTCAGGAAGTTTCAGAGATAACCCACAAGCTTGTTTTTTTTATAGGTTTTTACTAGCAGATTAGAAATGTGTTAATTTTATGAAAATCGGATAAAAAACAAAAAAAAAATGGTGAGCACTCAAAATTTTGCAAACTGTACCCTGCTTCGGAAGAAAAGAATAAAGATAAACAAGTCGCATGCCACTAAGCAAAATACCCAATTTTTAAAAATAGAAATTCAAAATTTTTTTTTTTACTTTTCAAAAAGATATTCAAAAATTTTTGTTTAATTTCGTTATATTTTTTTTATGACTTAAGAAAAAATTGTCGAAAATATTTTAGACAAAATTTTCTAACTGCCATAGGTAATTAGTTATATGTATCCTAAAAAAGTGCTAATTGATGAAATTGTCAAAATTTAACATCCTCCAAACCGGGAAGTCCTTGACCGATCCCGCTGCAATTATATATCAGAACTACTACCCAATAGGACTCAACATGGTGCAAGTTTCATCCCAATCACAAGATATCGGTTTCAAAAGTTCGGTCACTTGAGATGAAATACCCCATATACATTTAAGGAAGATTCTTCACATGCTTTTGAGATAGGTTAGAAACGTTGAGAAGTATTAGGAAACAAAAAAGATAAATAGATAGCAAATATGTTAATACCCTACACTCATAAAAAAGTTAGTACAGAAGACTGTTAATAGGTTCCAGTTCAGTTGAACTAATATTTTCTATTGTTATCGTTTAAATCAATTAGTAAGCTACCAAAATTGCACTTGAAACATTTTTTCTTCCAATATTTAGCTCCTTTTTTTAATGATTTTGAGAACGCATCTGTTAATATACAAATATTAATATAGTAAATTCAGTGAAAACAATAAATTAAAAATTTAAATTAAATAAAAAAAAATCATACCATAATAAAATAAATGCAAAATCATAAAATCATTATAATTCTCCATAGAAATACAATAAAATTCTCTATTCATACACCAATCGGATACGCTCAAAAAGTTTGACAGTAGAATCTACTGAAAATGGCAGTTAAATTCAGTTAAAAATGCAATAAATGAGGAGCCGCATACCAAAACGTACTTTTTCACATTTTTTGAGAAATTGGTTTTTTGTTATTTTTGTATTAGTTGGGTTGAAATCTACTAGAAAAAATCTTATTAGCGTATTATTTTTTTTCAACAAGAAAATGGACTTTAAAAAAATTGGTGCATAACAAAACGTAATTTTTTACTTTTTTTATATCAAAACGTACTTTTTTTATAGTCATTGTCACTTATTTCTTTAAGATATAATAGAAGATATAACATAAGATATAACAATAACATTCCCAGTAAGAGGACATAGTTTTTTACCAGCTGATAGAGTTTTTGGTCGTGTTGATAAAGATCTGAAAACATGCTGTTATAACGACAGTAGAAGAATATTCTAAAATTTATTCCAATAATCGTCAAGTTTTGATGTTGGGAAAAGATTGGAGTATCCTCAATATAAAACAACTTGAATCAATTAATAAAAAAATTGAAAATATGCAAAATATAAAAAAAATTTATAAAAATGTTTTAAAAAATGGCAGTACAATGGCAAAAAAAAAAAAAAAAAAAACTTTCAAGTTTTTTAAATTCGAATTAAATGAGGAACGAAATACCAATATAGATCTTCTTAAACGAGGAAAGGACCCTTTTTCAATTTCTCGCCTTGAAGAAATTTCAACAGGCCGTTGGATTAACGCCGACAAGAGAAAAGATGTAGAAAATCTTTTAAAAAAGCAGTTTGGCAATGACTGGACATTAGTTTGGTACAAAGATATCCTTTATAATCAAAATGAAAATGCGGGGGATGAAATGGACAAAAATAATGAATGTAGCTGCCTTGAAGATGATTTTGGAACACACGTTTAATTAATTAATAAACTTATTCAAACAAGTTTTTGTATTAAAAAATATCTATACTGAATTTAAATAAATATTTTGGTTGTAATTTTAATTAAATTTTATTATATTTTGAAATTTGCAGTAAAAACTGGCATCCTAGTGTTCAAAAAAAAACCAAAATTACAGTAAATTGTAATAACATAAAACCTTTATTTCTCATTTTGTCTTCACAAAATCAAGTAGTGCTTATGAAAATATTTTTGTAATGTCTTTTTGTGTCTATAACTTCTTGTGAGCAAATTGGTGTATTTTTGAATGATGTAAGATATCCTGTCAAAATATTACCGTTAGAAAAAAAATCGCACACCAAAACGTTCTTTTTTCCTTATTTTTTAACAAAACGTACTTTTTCACTTTTTTTTTATCAAAACGTACTTTTCATATATAAAAGTCTTTTGATCTCATACACGCTTAACATTTTTTGTGATGACTTATTGTGGTTTGATGCATCTTATGATAAGTTATAAACTTCTTGCTATTTCCAGGTTCATGTTGTTTTATAAGGGGATGAAAAACTTAATCCTCAATTTCCCACAAATTTTTCCACAAATTAAGGTAAAAAGTACGTTTTGGTATGCAGCTCCTCAAATGTACTTACCATTAAAATAACTAAAAATATTGTTGTTACTGTTGAAAAACAACTAACGAATGTAGTAAACACAACTAATAATGTCGTAAAAATAACTACAACGATTTTAAAAACAACTGAAAACAGTTATTTTAGCGGTATATTAAAAATATATTTTATTAAACATGTTTTTTTTATTTCGATTACAAGAAAAAATTGTATTTAATACATCCTACTTAAAATGTAAATTCAAAATTCCAAACGGAGCTCCAGTTATGACTTTTTTTGGACTTGGAAATGCAATAATATTTTCTAATTATTATTTAATATTTACTAGACGAAATTTTGTGTATTTTAAATAACTAACAACTGTTACAAGAATACAGTATTTTTCTTTAGTTGCTTTTTTTTTTAAATAACTGTCATAATAGTTGTTTATATAATTTCATAGAAAAACAACTGTAATTGTAGTTGAAAACAGCAACTACTCATTACTACGAACGACAGAGCGTTGGTCCAGTGCTTTCAACGGTGGTATGTCAGAGCGTTTGATTTTTGAAGGTTTAACTGCTTTGCTAACCCCAAAATGATAACCGGGCAGGGCTTGGCCGTTTCCTTTTTAAACATAGCAAAATCATAATTTTAAAACGTTGGCAAAGCATTAGTAAAACAACTAATAAAGTGCTTTTCTAATGATAAAATAAGTAACCGTTTATTTTTTAAGCAAAGTACTGGCAATGAGTGCTTTGCAAGTACCAATATCATATTTTTAAAACGTTGGCAAAGCATAAGTAAAACAAATATTAAAGCAATAAATAAATTAATACAAAAAACTGTGTACTAAACATAATTTTATTTTATAAAATTTTCTATTTATTACTTAAAATAAAAAAAATTATTTTAAAAAAAATATATATCAACCACTCCATGAGAGAACGTGCAAAAACGGTAAATTGTTGGAATCCGGCGTCTCGATTTTGTTAAAATTTGGCATACGTATACTCTAGGATGTCTATTACTCTCTACCCTTTACAGTTTCGTAAAATGGTGTAAGCTCGAGTTTTTATGCCCTTTTTTAATTTTGAAAAAATGCTAAAAGTAGTAAACTTTGAAGATCCATATTTAATAATATTTAAGCAGTATGTGAAAGTTGCAATTGTCTACTTCACGATTTGGCATTAAAAAATAACCACCTTTTCATATGCAAATGCAATTTTTGATTGCATTTTCCACTTTTTTCCAACCTTCGATTCTTGAAATGTTGTCATTTTGAAAAGTTTATAATCTTTTTAATAAACAACTACTTCGACTTTTTTGGGACCATAATGCTAACTATTTTTAAAGATTTTTTCCAAAACAGCTTTCTATCTTTTTCCATATAAAAAGACAATTTTTAGTATTTTAAAGTTTTTTTTTAATAATTTTTAGTTACATCAAAAAAAAAAAAAAATTATAACAGCACTGTACTTTGAATTGCATTATCTTCTGAAGTATATTGACTATTAGAATAATTTAAAAGGTACCTGAAGCTACTTTACGATATGAAATAAAAAATAACGTTTCTTTTTCAAAAAAGCATTTTAACTAAATGTAATATTGATACAAAAAAAAAGCATTTGCTTTAAAAATGTTTTTTAGAAAAAACACGATTGTTTTTTTTTTTAATAATAAATTGTAAAGTAGGAAATTAAAGCTTTCATGTGCTTTTTTAAATCTTTTTAATAGTCCATCTACTTTAGGAAATATGGCCTTTTAAAGTTCACTGCTTTTAAATTTGTTTGGTTTTCTTACAAACTGAAAACTGAAATAAAAACGCAATTTTACAAAATGCGCAGAAACTGAAAAAGTTAGTACCTAATAGACCTCCTAAAGAATATATGTACAAAAAAAAGTAATTTAAATGACCACCCGGTGACATTTTGGTCGCTCTATCATGGAATGGACGCTATACAAATTTCTATTCCGACTATTTATTACATCGAGAAATTTTAAAACTATATAAAAAAAAAAGATTTTGATTTAAAATTTTCATTTTAAAATTTTTCATACTCTAATTTTTAAATTAAAAATTGGGAAATTTTCAAAAAAAAAATTGATTTAAAATTTTTAACTCAAATCGATTATCGATTTGAAATTAACATTTTTAATTAAATTAAAAATATGAAAACGTGATTTATTTCTAGAGTGTATAGTCCTAATCTGCAGTTCATTAAGGTAAATAGTTGTATTATTGAATTACAAACGGTTGTAAATTTAGTAAATCAAGCACTTGCCAAGCACTTTTGCGTTGGGAACTTTAAATTTTAATAAATATGATCATTAAGTAGCAAATGTAAAAAGTTTGAAACCTTTTTCACAGTAATAAAATAAGGGTACTCTGAACTTGAATATTTTAGAGTGAAATAAAAATAACAATACATTTACTTAAAATTTGCCATCTTTAAAAGCGTGAAACTTTTTATTGGAGCCGTTTTTTAAACAATTCTTTTTTTTTCTTCCCTAACTACGTAAGCGCCATCTATCGAATATACAAAGAATATATCATAGATATGGCATCACTTACAACATATGGGAAAACAGTGGACATTAGACTGAGGTAAGTTTCTAAAAATAGAACTGTTGTGTTGTTGGAGTTGTACTAATGAGATTATGTATGCAAGAACAAAAACACCGTGTATTGAATAAAACTAGTTTTAATCACAACAAAACTCGACCTGACGATAGCTCAGACGGCTAAAGCGCTATGTCTAACGTGTAGTGCGAGTGCATGTGGCATTAGAAATCAGTTTATCTATACCACGGTCAGTGATTGCACAGAAAATTTCATATAAACGCAATCGAACAAATAAAAACATAACAAATATTACATTATTCAAAAAAAATTCAAAAAAAAAAAAAAACAGGGTCACTGACGAAGGTTCAATACCAGCAACTGCGCAGTCTGATTCAGGAAAAAAATTGAAAATTTACAATGTAGTTATGATTTTTAGAAAATACACTCATTCTTCTCTACCATGCCTTTCACAAATTCTTTTTTTTATTTAAAAGTTCAGATTCCTGACTGCTTTTATCTCATAAATACGTTTTTTTTAATATTATCCTGCCAGCAAACAAGCTCAGAAATGGGATCAAAAAATATTATTAAAATTTGAAATTTTTTTATGAAAGTGGTTCATCCATAAGAGCCTTCCTTTTTGATTCAAAAATGACTCAGAAAATGTAAAAAAAAAATTCAAAAGGCTCAAAAATCATTCCGTTTTAGGAGCCTTTTTTTGAATTGTTCACAAAATATTCAAATTCAATTTCATTTCGGTGTCAGTTCTCAACAATTTTTTTGGATTAAATAATTTTCTTCAGACTTTTGTGTCTTTTATGAGTCTTCTTGGAAGGCTCATATTTTCGTCCAAGAAATTAGTAAATTTTGACAATAAAATTTGGAAATTTCAAAAAATATATCAAATGTTCTATCTGAATAATTTTTGACTCATAGAATACGAACCCTCAAAAAATATCTAAATTTTGCTTGCTGGGTACTACAATTTTTTTCAACAAAAAAAATATTATAGAATTTTTTTAAGAGTTTAAGAATCACTGTATTTTTAAAACATTTTTTGATTATTTTATTTTTCTTTAATTTAATATATTTTTTGTAAGTTTCGGAAATATGTCGCACATCTAGTTTAAAAGTGACTTAACTCAAAATTTTAATTTTTCGGGTTTATATGCTTAAACTATGAACAATACACTTGTTTATCTATAAAAAAATATCAGTGTACTCTGTTGTTGTTAACTGTTGCTAAAAAAACAGCGATGTCTTTCTTTATGTTCCAATTGGTATAAAGTTGCAAAAATTTTTTTCGATTTCTGAAAAATTAAAAAATTTTGTGTTGAGTCACTTTTGAACTAGGTGTGCGATGTGTTGTTTTATGTTGAATATAATCGTATTAATATTGAAAAAAATCATTTTTCTACTTAACCCATTGCGATCCCAATCTCAAATTTGTAAATGGATTTAAGGACATATTGGTCAATATGCGATATACAAAATTAAGAAAAAATGTATGCATTCTAAATTATTCGTGAATCAAGGACATTTTTAGGTTTTTGTATCCTTTAAAAAGCGTATATATTAAAGCTTTACACAGAACACACAAAATAAGCTTTAAAATGAGATATAAATTTTTAAAATCATTCTACGCATTAAATAATTTGAACAATACATTTCTCATATCTTAAAAAAAAAAAAAGTGTAAACTTTAAGCAGCTTTTAAATGCGTTTCAACGAATTTTGAAAAAATAAAAAAATAATGTTGATAGATCTATTTCGGGAATTTTCTAGGTTCCCATTATCAGAACCCGTTTTGAAAGAAGTGACTTTAAGTTCAACTGCAAGGACATCTGTTATCCTTTCTAAAATTAAAAACAAAACCATACATGATGATAGTCCTTGGGGAATGGGAAATTCCCCCCAAAAAATTATATTTTTCAATACAAAAATGTAAAAAAGATTAAAAAAATTAATTTAAAATTAATTAAAAAATTAATTGTATTTTTACGTATAATTTTTTTTTAAAAAACCGCTAATAACTTAATAGCTTTAAGATTTTTTTTGAATTTTGATTCCATATTCCTTTTCTGCACATACATTTAGACTAGATTGTAATACTTTGTTAAGGTACATTAAGAAAGAATTAAATTTAAAGTCAACCCTAAATTTGTGAGAGTTTACTAATTCTTAAAAGTTAACTTTTTCTGCGCGCTCTAAATGTTAACGGATTTAGGTGAAACTTGGTACATGGAGTTTCTAGACTCTAAGGAATAGGGGCAACCTTGTGGAGATCGCAACATCGAAGTTTCATTTTTTTTTTGGACCACTCTAGTACCTACCTTAAAAACTAAACAATTAAAAAACTATTTTTAAGTGCTGTTTAGAAATCTTATCATTCCTATCATTCTCTGATTTTTCTAGATCTCATACCCAAATTTAGTACTGTCGTTGCAAGTCCAGTTCAAAAAAAACTTTTTAACATGTTTTGTGATTCTCAAGAACCGCAAAAGGAAATAGTCCAATGTAGGGTGTATTTGTGGTCAATTCAGTTCATTGCATTATGCTATTCGGATAAAAACATGTGCTCTTTTTCTCTATAAAGCCGCATTTAAAAGATAAATTATTCCGACTAAAAAGAGAAATATTATACTCTAAATTTTGCTAACATTCTACCGCTCAATTAAAAAATCCAGAGAATGAGTTTAAATAAAATAAATGATGACGACATTGTTCTTTAAAACTTGCATCAGCCATATAAAAGGCGTTTAAACATTCCACCATAAGGATAAGTAAACAGGAAAAAAGGACATAAATAAATTTTGTGGTTGAAAAAAAAAACAAGAGAAAAATCTATATTAATTTTTTTAAAGGAATTATGTTTATGATAAAGCACCCCTTAAATAACCAGGACATGAAGGGAGAGTAAGTCAAAATCACGTGTTTTTAAAAAGGAATTTTTTCTATTACTTTTGAGGGTATGCAAATGATTAATTGTTAAAAAAATCTAATATTTCCAAATTTAGAAATTAATTTCCTATAGGGTTACTGATTATAAAAAAAGAAGAAATTAAAAACACCGGCTTTGAAAAAGAGGTTAAAAGAGAATAATTCTTGTCTTGTTGGCTGTAGTTAAAACCCTGGCACTCTAAACCTGACTGTGAGTTAGTACAAGTTTTCTTAATATAAAATACTCTCATCAGTGATAATAGTATTGATATAAAAGTACGTTTTTTTCGTATATTGTTTATATAAAAAAGTGTCTCGAATAAGTAACTGTTATTTTATACATTTTATACTACATGTCAGGCTTAGAAATAATATTGTAGCATATTTTCATATATTTACCACCAAATCAAAAAAGTTACATCTCAAATACAAAATCAGGGGCCGAATTACGGCATTCGTGATCAAGCGAAATCGCTCAAAAACAGTTTTTTTAATCAGTTACTACAAAAATACCAATAATGAAAACACTACGTTTTATATTTATTTTCAATCAAGGACCGTACTAAAATATCACTGATCGAAAAAATTTCGATTAAATGTTTTATTTTCAGAAATAAAAAATAAATTTCGATAGCAAAATTACGATCACTAATGCCGTAATTCGACCCCAGACCTTATTTAATATAGATCGATATTTATTCTTATCCAAGTTTATCTCAAAATTGGGGTATCCAGTAATATCCGATTCAATCCCTAAAATATATTACCGGATTAAGTTAGATCAAAATTTATTTCAAAAATGAGGCATCCAAAAATATTCTATTAAAAATCCTGATGGATCCCAAAATATCCCATGTGATGAGTTTAGATCTACTTGGATCTAATTAGCTCCAAAAGATAAGTAATTTTGGTGGATCCAATGAGATATTTATTTTACGATTAAATTAGATTTACTTCTATCCCATGAAATATAGTAGTTTTAATAAAAACCCTAGTAAAAAGAGGCACCAGGCGCGGAACCAGAAAAAAGTTTGGAGGTGGGGGGAACTTAGAGTATTTTTAATTCATTTTTTATTCTTTTTACATTTTGTATTGGAAAATATTATTTTTTGGTTGGTGGGGGGGTATTTCTCATTTTCACACCCCTTGAAACGGCGCCTGATTGGCACAACATATAAAAATATATAGTTTTATATTGCCCCATATCTACTAATATTCAGCAAGAATTTTTTAATCAACTAAGTAATAGCAAAACTTTGGTTGAATCTACTAATTTTGCAGACATTTGCAATTTATTTTGCAAGTACCTTCCATACTAAAATTTTGCTGACTCCTCAACATTTTTTGCCGACTTTACTAACTTTTTTGTTTGAGTGTAGTTGTCGTTTGTCAGACATTAATATTGGATTTAATTTTAAACCAATAAGATCGAGTAATAAATCGATTTTTAAAAATCCAAATATCGTACTTGCATATATTTTTATTTTTAGTGCATATTTTAGGATTTTTAATGCATATTACTTGTTTTTTGAGCATATTTAAATGCATATTTTAGATTATTTGCTGCATATTTTAAGCGCATATTTTCCTTTTTAGTTGCATGAAATTCCTTTTCCTACTTACATGTGTTTTTAACGAAAAAATAATTGAAATTGGTTACATAGAAAATCTTCTTATCCAAAAAACTGCACGAAAATAGGATGAAGTTTAGTAAATTTTTTCAAGAAAACTGAACCATACATTGAAAAACGGATGGTGCCATTGTAATCAGAATGCCTCATTTATTTGTAATGAGAAATTTTCACTGGTGTTTTCGACTTTAGTGATGCATTTCGCCACATAGTGTTTTCAATTGAAAAAAAAAACATGCGACTAATTTAAGAAATACGTTGGTTGTTTTGCTTTGTCGACTCTATTCAAAAAAACAGTTTAAGGGGATTTATAGCTCTTTAATCCCTCTGCTAAATACATTTTATTTTCAAATATTCGGATTAATTTTAAATTATAATTTAAAATTTTTTTTGGAGACACAACGATTTAGATAAAATTTATATATATGAAAAAGTATTTCGAGGCCCATTTCAAATCTAAGTCATTAACATGTTATATTTTCAACAATTTAATGCATCTTAAGATTGGTCTCTCAAATACCTTTCGGTTGGTACCCCATTATACCTATAATTAATCACAAGAAGTATGAAAAAATCATGTATCATCCCTATTATGCTCTTATTTTTTAATATTCTCTCTTTTGCTACAATTGTTATTTAGCTCAGTGCTGCCAACCCAATTTGTTTAAAAATCGTCAAATTTTGTTGCAAAAATCTTCAAAGTCGTCATTTTGAGAATAAGAAATTGTCAAAAAATCGTCATTCCAAAAACTATTTATATTTCAATAAAAAAATTTAAATTTTACGTTTTAATCACTTTAATTGTAATTATTTCACAATTTTAATGTTCTTTTTTATTAGTTCCTTTACAAACGACTCTGAGTCTTAAAAACACACATACTCGTTCTGGAAATAGAATTTTAAAAGCCTGACCTATTTTAAAATCTACAAAATTCCTTTAGTTTTAAATTTTTTTCCGATATTTATTTTCACAAAATTTGGGCATACATACAATAAAAAAGGAATTAAAGAAAAATATTGATTTACCATGAATCAAAAATGTAGAAAATCACTCTTTTATTAGTGATTTTGGAGCTAAATGATGTAAATTATTAAAAAATAAATATTTTGGTTTTGCCTTTTAAAATATATAAAAAATTCCATTCGAATTTCCTTATTTTTTAATAAAAATTATATTTAGTTTATCATTAAATGGGTAAATGAAAACTTTTTATTCGATTTGAGATTATTTTATCACATTTTCCTTAGATGTTTTAAACAAAAAGAAACTTAATCAAATTTTGTCAGTAAATTTTAGAGAAATAAATCAAAAAGAAACTTGATCAAATTTTGTCAGTAAATTTTAGAGAAATAAATTAAAAAATTAAAAAATTCTATAAAAATTGCAAATTTTATAAATCGTCATTTTCCGTACAATAAATTTTGTGAAATCTTCAATCGTCATTTTATCATATTTTACTTCAAAAATCGTCAAAATGGAGACAAATCGTCAAAGTTGGCAGCGCTGATTTAGCTGTAGATATTTACATTCAAACAAAATTAGTTTTTTTGTGGTTGTTGTATAGTAGTTTTTTCTCTTTTCGGTATATTAACTCTTGTACGCATTTTCACAATTTAGTTTATGATGGGTTTTTGTGGTGTAAAGTTGTAAAATTTCGCCCTATAATTTTTTTAGTGTAAACGGTCTTCTAAAAAGCCATGTGTTCTATGTTTTTTTTTTTTTAAATAATTAAAACAGTAAAAAAGATCGAATGTTAAATATAAAAAATTTAATATAATAATTATTTTAATAAAATAAAGAAATTCTGAATTTAAAAAAAATCTACAATTTTTACACACAAATTGTATTAAAAAAGTGTACAAAAAATCGTTTTGCTTCTAAGAATACAGAAAAAGGAGAGGAAAAATAGTTTGCTAGTGATAAAAATTAACAAAATTATAAAAAAGGTAAGTTTAAAAAAAATCTAAATATATATTAGAAAATTAAAAAATTTTGCAATGGCATTGTATTTTATTTATTTTAATGTTAATAATTTATTTATATCGATTAATACAAGAATCTTAAAATACAATTTAATATGCTGTGGTTAATTATTGCATCACGCACAGTGTCTAAATTAAGAAAACTTAAATTACTACAGTGGATCTTAAATCTTTTATTTGGAACTTTTTTTATATCATTATCAAGGATAATTTTAATCGGTACTTGTAAATTTCCCTACAAATCCCTTTTTACATATTTTTTTTTTACTTTAAATTAAATTTATACCACACTCAAAAAATCCTTCCCACAAGTACATGTCAGTCATTCGTGTAGTCTACGATAGTAGTAATTTTTGACTGTAACTGTAGTCATTTTACTATGGGAAATGTAAATTAACTATTTTTGACAGTCATTTAAAAATGGTACTAACCAAAAATAACGTATTTTAGTAACAGTTGTTTTGCGTAGTTATTTTGGCATCTTCTCAAAAGGCTGAAAAAGAATCATGAAACGCGTGTTTAAGGAAGTTGTAAATATTTTTCTTGTTATTTTTCTTCTATTGCTTCCACAAAATATTAAGCAAATTAAAAAAACTCAAAAATAATAATTATATTAAAAAAGTGGTCAACATTTTATGAAGAATGTATTTATAACAGACAACGCAGAGAGCAGAGAAACAAGCACACCGGCGCAAATTCGGCTGCGCTCCGCCATTGCTGATTTTTTTTTCAGTTTTTCTGCCGCCGGCTTTTTAAACGGCTCGCATCCGCTTAAAATGTGAGCCAGCTAGAACGACAGCCGCCGAATTTTTAGTTGCGCCGTCGATTTTTTCGTAGATTTTCTTGAAAACCCTTCATTTTTAAGACACTATATTTTGTTAACTAGAAGGGCGAAAAATCTGAAACTTTGTGACTAACAATTTTTATTAAATTTGGGACAAGTACTGCTTTGACATGGATTAACTGTATTAGCTTTAACACTTTTGTATATGCGCCATTGCATATCTTTTATGATCTCAATTAAAAAACAAAATTTTTTTTAAGGATTATCTGTTTTTTTTCTTTAAATACATACATTTAATGATTTTTTTATATTGTAACTTTTATTTGTCTTATAAACAATTAGATCACCCAATTTAATAAACATTTATAATTTAAATTGGTGATTTTTTAAGAGCTTTCGGATTTGATTTAAAAAAAACACATAAAATTTAGAGAAATGTATGAAATCTTTATTTGAGTCGATAGAACGATCTATGTTTAAAAGTGATTTCATGTAAATGTTGACCGCGGCTACGCCTCAAATGGTTCATAAGCTGGGTCCAATTTTATTCACCAACATATCTGCCGGTATCTCACGAATAAATTCTTCAATATTGGCTTCCAGTGCGTCAACCGTTGCGGGCTTGTCCCTATAGACATGAGCCTTAACATAGCCCCACAAAACATAGTCAAAAGGCGTTAAATCGCACGATCTGTGCGTCCAATTGACCGTTCCCTAACGTGAAATAAACTGTTCACCGAACTTGCCTCTCAATTGGGCCATTGTTACGCATGCTGTGTGGCATGTGGCACCGCTTGTTGAAACCACAAGTCCCGCTTTTCCATTTTGTAATCATCGCACGATAGCGCCCGCCATTCACAGTAACGTTCCTGCCTTCGTCGTCTTTGAAAAACTACGGCCCAATGATGGCACCGGCTCATAATCCACACCAAAGAGTGCTTTTTTCGGAATGCATTGGTAGTTCTTGCAAGGCTGCTCTTCACACCAAATACGTCAATTTTGCTTGTTCACGATAATGCACGCTCATCATCAACACTGGCGAATACAGCTGCGATATTTTCCTTGTCCGCACTCTACGTATGCTTGTTGGTGGTTTAAATGCCCAATAATGTAAATTTGGTGCGAAATTTAGTCACAAGATTCCGAATAGATTCCTCAGTGCACGATGCACTTTCTTAACCGAGCATGAATTTGATAATAAAATTCAATAATCTGCAAGGGCTGTTCTTTTGTAAGTCGATTCATGTTATGCTTGGAAATGTTTTTTTGGTTGATTATTAACAAGAAGTTAGATCTGACAAAAAATATAGCGATATTATCACTAGATTTGATCTTAAAATGTCCAAGTTAACAACTGTCAAAAGACAGAATTTTTAGCAGACAATTCAGCCGCTTCCGTTTTTTAAGCCTAAAAACCGCCGCCGTTGCCGAAAATTTAAGGTCGGCTTGTTTCTCTTTCAGAGAGTCTAATTTCTAGTGTCCGACCGAAGTCTTTGGCCAGAAAATGCTTTTTTCGGTATTTGATACTTTAAAGCTTTATGGACAAATTTGACGATTTGACAAATGGAAAATGTTTACTATGCTTATTAGATGTGATTTTAAGTGTCAAATTCAAAGAAAAGTCCTTAGTTAATCAATGAATTCAATAATCTGCCGAAGAATAATCGGCCAAATCGTAAAAATTTCGATTTTCGATTGTTTAAATTCGGATATTTCCTTAATTTTTTTTCATAAAGTCGAATTATATATTTTTCAATAATATTTTTTCAATATAAAAATGTGTCCACATTGTCCCCGAATACCAAAAAACCTTCCAAATATCGTTTTTTGGCCGAAGTCTTTTGTCGGACACTACACTCAGCGAACTTCGGGCCTTAAAAATATGTAGTTGTTTGGGTTGTAATACAGTTTCTTTATTTTTAATGTAAATGTCAGTCAGTTGTAGAACAAATAATATTTTTATACTAACATTGTAGTTCATTTAAAAAAAAAACAAACCACATCAAATAACTGTTTTATGATTTTACATTTATTTTTTACAGTTGTAAAATAAATGTTTGTTTATATTTACTAACATATGTGGTTAATTTTTACCACAATTATGGTTTATTTTTTAACTAAAACAAATGACAATGTTAGTTGATTTTAATGAAATGTAAGTCGTCCTTTCTTCAAGTGAAATTTAATTTGTTTTTAACTACATTTGCAGTGGTTTTTAGCTACATAGTATTCTAAGTGTACTAATTTCTAACTCATAAAACATAAAAATCTTTACATTTAGTATATTCATAATATTTAGCTTCTCGTAATCGAACCAATTGGACTTTGAACTCCTGAACCAATTGGACTTTGTATGGCGTCATACCAAGGTCTTTATGCAAAATTCGTCTCAATGATGTTTCCGAAATGTTCAATTGTTGAGAACGACGGTGAATTGATGTTGATGGCGCTTCACGCACACTTTCTGCCACAGCAGCAATATTTTCGGGTGTACGCACTGTTTTTGGCTTTTCACGCTTTGGTTTATCAATGAGGATGCCAGTTTCTTTCACTTTTTTCACAAGATAACGAACATACGGACCATATTCGTTCAGCGGAAGGATAAAACTAATTATCTGTCAAATCAGACATGAGCTAAGTGTTACCATTCACGAAATAAGCACTAGTTGAAAAAAAAGTTAGATGGCGGACCCTTTAGTAATATTTTTTTAGTTGTTTTTTATTGTTTTGGCAGTTGTTTTTACTAATATTGCAGTTATTTTTTAGTAGTTGATAATAATTAACATTTTGAGTAATTTGTATGACAAATGTAGTAATCGAACAGAAAAAACTAAAATCGAGTTTCAATTAAAATATTTGTTGATTAAATAACAAGTTTAATTGAATTCTTATTTTGAATTAAGCTTTTAATCATATCAGTTAAAAATTTAATTGAATATTGTTTTATTTTATTATTGTTTAAATTTGAAAAAAATCGACAAAATTGAAACAAAAATCTCCAAATTGCCGATATTACAAAAAAAATTACCAAAATTAAAAAGACGCAACATTTGGAAAAAAATTTGAAAAATTGTAAAACAATTGTCGAAATTAAAAAAATTTAAAAACAACCTCAAATTCAAAAAACGTCAGAATTGAAAATATCGCTATTTGAAAAATATCCAAATTTAAAAAAAAAATCCACCAAAGTTGAAAAAATCAAATTTAATTTATTTCGAAAACATTTTTATTTTTTTATTTTTATATCGGCGATTTCTTTAAATTTGGTGATTGTTTCAGTTTTTTGATTTTTTTTTTAATTATTGCGGTTTATTTCAATTTGGCAATTTTTTAACCTGTGCCGAAAATTGGCCGAAAATGGACCATTTTGGAAAAAAGTTTCCGAAATTTTAAATTTCAAAAAATTTTATTTTTTATTTCATTTATTCCTTTAATATACTCAAAATTATTCGGATATGGAATTCTGACTTCATCGGATATCATTAACCCACTTTAGCCTGGAATCCTAAATGACCCACGAATTTGATAAAAATGTAAAAACGTCTTTTTTAAATTAATTTTTAAATGTTTTTAAAATGCCTAATTTGGATATATCGATTACTATGGTTGTTATTAAAGAAAAAAATAAATTTGAAAAATGATGATGCGAGTTTGAGTTTGGAGCTACTCGCGAAATTTACCTAAACTTTATTATATATTGATAAAAGTTTAAGACTTTGTTAATACTACTTAATAAATTTTTTTTTGCCAAATTTCATAAAAGTCCGTCCATACCTTTCCTTTATAAGTATTCTTTTGAAATTCTGTATGTCCTTGAAACAAAATTAAAGCTTTTTTAAAGTTTAAGCTTTACTATTATATTACTTCATGCTTAGTTGCAACGGTTTCTTGCCAATATAAATATGGTTTCAAGATTTTTGAAAATTGTGTTCATTTCAAAATATTTAGTTTTTGAAATTTTACGAAATTTTAATTTTAGCGCTATCTCGCTTCGAAACCGTAACATGCACACAAAAAATTACTTTACAAAATATTTTGTAAATTTGATTCTCTATCGAATTAGCTTAACCTCCTATTATAAAACACTTATTTGGAGCACTTATGGCCAATTTAAAATACAACGCCTGGAGGCGGGCTTGCCGGTTAGAGGGTTAAATGGAAACTTGCGTAAAGCTAGAAATTAGGATTGTATGTCTGCAGCAACATATGCGGCAAAACCAGTTATCTGATTAACCCTATCGCTTTATTATATTCATATAGATATACTCATCTTTGGGAGAATCTTACAATCTCCACGGCAGATATTAGTTCTCCAAAAATTATTCACTAGCACAAAAAATTTTACTCCAGGGTAGCCATTTTAAAAAAATTCTCAAAAATCACCACTTAAATGTCTTTAATACAATTTAAATACGTTGTACTTTATAAAATTTGAAAAAATCTTAGCCCGTTTGGGAACATCATCGTATTAAAGTTTGAATTTTAAGCGCAAATCAAAATCTGTAGCCAAAAGGTTAATATTTCAGATATACAAGTCCCTAATAAAATTATAACATACTTTAAGAATAACCGAAATTATTAGTGAAAGAAGCTTCGTTGAATTAATTAAACTCTTCACTAATTTATAAAACTCTTCACTAGAGTGATCAAAAAAAAGATGATAGTTCGATTTTGGGATCTCCACAAGGTTGCCCATATTCCTTAATGTTTAAAAACTCCATATGCCAAGTTTCAGCTTAATTTGTTAACATTTAAAGCTCGCAGAAATTAGTAATTTGACTAGAAGAAATTCACACAAATTTAGGGTTGACTTTAAATTTAATTCTTTCTTAATCTACTCAATGTACCTTAACATAATTTTCGAATCTAGTCTAAATTTATGTACAGAAAGGGAATATGGAATCAAAATTCAAAAAATTTAAAAGCTTTTAAGTTATTCGCGGTTCTTAAACAAAATATAGGTAAACTCAAACAAATAACTCTGTAAAAATAGCAGAAAAAGCTACTAGAAATTAGTTAAAAATGACGTTGCAGAAAAAGGCAGTCAAATTAGCATAACGTTTTTGTTAAATATAAGTAAATTAAAATCAGCAAAAAAAGTTTAGTTAAATTTTTAGTTAGTTGCATGAAAACTAAGCGCCTTATATTCGTGATATTTTTTATTATAAATAATAAGACAACTAAAATACAGCTCTGTGTTCACAATATAAATAAATTACAGAGTTGTATCTATCTTTTATTTGCCTTTTATTATTTCCATTGCTCCTTTTGTATGTATCTATATCGGAATCCCATATGTCAAAGACTTGAAGCGTAATCTAAAAATTGATTTTGCCAAAGCTTTCAATATCTATTAATTTTTCAAGGTATTCGTTATTTGAAATTGGCTATTTTAAATTGCTCGAGTAATTGTTTGATTGAAATTCAGCGATTATTCGAGTAACGGTTAACCGTTTGAATACCCTAGTATAGATTAACTAGTAGTTTATATTTTTATTTTTAAACGAGCTTGAGATCCTTTTTATAAATTATAATTATTTATTATTATTTTTTTTTTAATATTTTGTCTCCACATTGAACTAACTAGTAATTTTTATTTAGAGTTGGGCAGTCTAGTGCATAGTTCATTTCGTTTAGACTTGGGTAATCTAGTTAGTTTGAGTGAGCGCTCTTTCTAGTTCAATTGATTTCAATGAACTAGGTCGCTCTTCTAGTTCAATCGATCTTTAACAATTTCGTTCACTCGTTCGATAGATCGTTTGTTTGAAAAAAAATTAACTCAAAAGCAGCATAAAGAAAAGAAATATTACTCAAATGACAAAAAAGAACGAAAAGAGCAGAAGACCTAAAACAGCTGAAGATTGTGAACTAGCTCACTAGTTCAAATGACCTAATTGAATTCAACAAGGTCGTTGACGAACTACCCACCTTTAATTTCGCGCATTCGCACTTATTGAACAAGTTTGTTTGATTTTGTTTCAATTGTTTATATTGTTGTATTGGTCAATGGTTTGTTTAACAAATCTGCATAATATTAGAGCAAATGCCAAATGAACGATTAAAACGAACCAGTTCAATTTTAACCTTTCATTTGGGATTTTCGCTTATACAGTGCAGATTTGTTAAACAAACAAATGACCAATATAACACTATGAATAATTGAAAAACAATTATCCAACAAAGATATAAACTAAAAGAACGAACTAGTTCAATAAATGCAAATGAACGAATTGAACTATGAACTAGAATGCCCAACTCTATTTATATTTTTTTACGTAAAAGTGAACCAAAATGTTGTTTTAGGAGCCTGTTTCTGAGTCATACATAATTATCTCTCTTTGCAGAGGTAGCAGACTTTAAGGACTCAAAATCAATTCATAAATTAATGATTTTTGGCATGACAAAACAATACCTTGTAGACTTATTAGAAAAATGTTCTCTCGTTTTCAAAAACCAAATGACAAAAATTCATACAAAAAGTAAACAGAACACCATAGAAAGTCAAATAAAAAAACCCCATTTCTCCCTAATGCCTTTACTTTGTATTGTTATGCCATGGTGTTTAGCTTTTCTGCTAATAATGTGAGGCAATCTAAATCAAAACTTTTCTTTATAAATTTCAATTTTCTTTGATAACATATCAATTTTGGTCTCTAATATACTCTTTGAAAATACACTTGTTTACTCTTTTGCTTACTCCGAAACAAATGTTTCTCTTATTTAAAAATTGTTATAAAACTTAATGAGTTTGATTATTATTCAACATGTGTAACAATTTATTAAATAAAATAAAGAAGGCCAATGTCGTCTTAAAAATTAAAACATTATTTTCCAAAAAAACAAAGAGAAATAAACTGATTACACTAGAAAATTTAAATATAACTGTACTTTTGACAGCGAATCGAATTTAAAAAACAAACAAAAAACACCCACACGTTTTCAATGCAATTAGATACAACCCAGTAAAAAACGCTGCTTACATGCAAGCTGGTTTGTAAGGGAGTAAGCCTAAAAGAATCCCTTACAAACCTGCTTACATATGCCATGATTTTTATATGGTGAATTCCCACTTGGAAGCATTACTTTTGGCCAAAATAAGCGCGGATTTCAGCGCTTATAAAAATCAGTGATTTTATGGGTTTCAGTAACATCACATTTCATGTCTACATTATTACGATTAAAAGTAATAATATTAATGTACATAATTTATTTAACATAAAAATTTACAGATTTTAGTATTTTATTGTTAAAATTTTTGACATATAATATAATTATTTTATTTTTTCCGCTCCGCGTGCTAGCTCTTCAGAAACCGCTAAATGACTAATTATTTTTTATTTCATACTCGAAAACACCAAACACAATCGGAAATCACTCGGGAAATTTTTTACAGATCGTTTATAATCCACGATATGAAACTTTTTGCATTACAACCTGCATCCTTATAAGGGATTAGGGTATGCTGCTTACAACCTGCCTCCTTGTTAGGGAAAACAGTAAGCTAAACATTTTTGTTTATTTATTTTTATACGAAAATGATTTGTTTATTTAGCTGTTTTCTCAATTTCATGTAAGCACTAACATCAGCGCATTTGTTTTATACTGCTTCGAAAAACGCGAAAAATTTTTACTGGGAAGTGAACAAAAAAAAAAAAAAAAAAACACCGAAACGAAAAGAAAATAATAATACATACATACAACAAATTTTAACGCAGGTAATTTCTTGGCTACAACACAGAGAACCAGTCCAAAACGATGTGAAATAATATTTGAATAGAAAAGAAATACACAAATGAAAATTGATTAATAAGCTACCACCAACTCTGCTTTGGGAGGCAAAACAAAAATGTTTACTTTGTTGCTTTAGTACAAAAATCTAAGAAAACAAAATAAAACCCAACATAATTGACTGACATGACAGTGAGACATTTTTAGATTTATGGGCTAAAACAAGAAATACGATGGCCAGCAGAGTCCCAAGCCGATCGGCGGCGCTCCAATTTTACTAGATCTTAGCCGCCTTCGTTTAACTCTGCTTGCATTAGCTGAAAATGTGAGCCGACAATAACAAAGCCGCTGGTACTAAGATAAAATTGTGATCTTATTTGGAATTTTTTTTATCAAAAAATAATTTTTTTTTCATAAAAACCATAAAAACTGTTCAAACCGACTATTTAGCCGCCGCCGATACTCAGTCGTTCAAGCCGCCGCACCTAAATTGGTCACGCCGCCGAAAATTTAGGGTCGTCTTGGGTCTCTGATGGCCAGACATAAAAAGACTTGGGTCTCTGATGGCCAGACATAAATAGACAATGTCTTCTTGTTTCATAGACACGAGTATAACGGAATAGAAATTACTTTGACATAAACCTTTACAAACAATTTAGTTGGTCAAGACCGACAAAATGATACCTTTCAATTGAACTACGAGTATCTTGTTCTTTTCTCTTTTTTGAAGACACATTTTATGGACCAGTAGTGCGATTCAATAACTTGTTTTAACGATAATCGAATTGTTTAAAACCGTAAACAACAAAATTAACGATTTTTTTTTTTTCATTAACATTTTTCAACGAAATTCGCTGTTGTTAAAGTCAGCTGTTGTTGTATCTAAACGACAAAAATTGTTGTGTTGTTTATTTAATCGAGAAAAAGTTCAATTTTTAAATAGAAAAATATAGTTGTCGACTATCGTTGAGGTGTACTTAGTGAATCACTTTATCGTTAGTTGTTTGCACAAAAGCTGTCAATATATTTTGCGATTGTCGGATCTTTAAAAATTACTTAATCGCACTACAGATCTAGGTTAGATCCTGCTAGATTATTGTGACAATTTTTTTCTGATATAAAATCAGTGCAACATTTTTAAAAAATATATAAATTGCGATGAATTCTAAAATGCAGAGATTTGATTTTTCACAAAAAGCCTGCAAAATAACTAAATTTTATATAAAAAATTTAAGACTCGGCTAGTTTTTATAAATAAAATTATACACTGACACAAGTATGCGCATGATATTAATGAATTTTTGCATTAATTTGACGAAGTCTATCTGGAAGTCGTCCATTAACACTTTTTATCAGATTAATGCAGTTTTTCATAAAATTTTATGAAAATTTTTATTTTTTTTGAAAAAAAAATTTATTAGTTTAAAGAAAAATTTAATTAAAAATCGTCCTAAATAAAATTTTAGTCGCGTTAACCGAATTGTATTGTGAAAACGAATATTTTAGATTAAGTTGGAAATAGTAAAATTTTTTGTGTGATGACTGACGACTTTCATTTTTCGCCCTGAATACTTGTTTCTGAAAACAACCAAGATTTTAAAATATTGAATCTCTCGGACTCTAATCAGTTCTTTTCAAACTAATGTTAGATTTAAACCGAGTTTCCCACATAAACACTTTTAGTTTTAAAGATTTTTCTTAAAGTAAAAAATTGGTAATGGAGAACACACATCTGTCTTTAAAAGCTTTCTCCTTTGGATACTTGTAAATTCTGAAAACTTTATTCTGAATGGATCAAGTTAGTTTTTTTTTTTTTTTTGAAAAAATAAAATTTTCTGAAATTTAATAGTGAATTTTTATCGTTGATCTATAAATTTATGTGTGAGATTTTATTTGTTCGGTTTAGATCATGACAAATTTTTCTCTAAATTAACAGAAAAATTATAATTTTTATATGATAATTTACTTTGACTATTAGAAAAAACACAGAAAAAGTTATTAGACACTAACTTTGTTAAAAATCAGTACAAATTTTACAAAATCAGTACATATCAGTATACGACTAAATATCAGTACATGTACTGAGCAAATCAGTACGAATGATCAGCCTATACAAGATCCAACTTGATAAAATAGTTTCCAGGAATTTGTTTGTTGCATTTATTTAATACTCAGAGGTTGCCCCTAGAAATACAGTGCATTGTGTTCATATCAGAAAATTAAGTTAGGGAAAAGAGAAAGGAGATTATGGATATTGGACTTGAATTTCTCTACATTGTAGGTATCAGGGAAGGCCTCTGCGGGGAGTTTATTTCACATACGACTGATCGTACTGATGGATAATCAACCACAAACGGATGAATTTAACTAGATTAGCAAGTATTCCGGAAAAATTTTGGACTTTCCTCAGAAGAACACTACCCATGGTGATATCAATAGAACAACGTCACGCAACCCACATTTCGTCGATGCTTTAATAAGTCAGTAGAGCATTCTACTGCCATTAACCTCTCAGTTGCGTAAGACGTACAGTCGCACTTTTTATTTCTCATAATATCTACTTTATTATTATGGAATAAAAAGACCCGAAAGATTCCTAATTTTTTAATACAACAACAAAAACTAAAAACATCTGTTTTGAAACTTCAAAAAGTGAGTGCTCTCTAATGTTTCTTCTGAAAAATGAATCCTTGTGTACACGAATTAATGATAAATTTGTATCAATATAATCTAGGATGCGAATTAGACAATGTTTGGGACACATTAATTGGCCTATTTCACAATTCTTCTGTTATAGCTATAACCAGATCCTATTTAGAGTTTTTTCACTATCTCCAACATTTTTTTTTCAAAAATTCAACGAAATATTTTTGGTTTATATTAATTGACGATGATTGGATACCAGTTATACAAATTTTATAAAATAAAAGGTTAACCGCTGTATAGACCAGATTTTGCATTTGATCGGTGAAATTGGCGAATATGTTTTCGGCTACAAATCGAATTTTGGACTTAAGATATGATTTAAAAATAGCAGTTTTGAACTCATTAGAATATTTTCTATCGATAATACGTTCGTTCCATACACTTTTACCACTCCTGCATGCCATATGTTGGCTTTAGTGTTTTTTCATCAAAATCGCAATTTCTTAAAATAGTATTTTCAGTAGAAAAATCATGTCAATAAAACGAGATAACAATAATGGAAAGCTCTGTGTTCCAGATATCACATGTTTTTCATTAAAAGTGTATTGAAAAAAAGAATATTGGATAAAGAAAATACGAATTGTACGAAAAATACTCAATATTCATCTTATGAAGGCTAGGTAGGAACGGTAGTGGTGAGGGCATGCAAGAGTGGTAAAAGTGTCTAAAACTTGCATACGAAATTTAGAAGTTTTTAAAACATGTTTTTAGTATAGACCACAAAGCAGTTCGACTATGGTAAAATGTAGTCGATATATAGTTGTGTTTCAGTTTTATTTTCAAAATTTATTTTAAAAAAAAGTTCTCTAATCATATTTTCTTAAATTAATCAAGAAAATTTTGGTAAAAGTTTGAAAAAAAAAAAATAGTGGAGAAATTGAAAATAACTGAAAAAAGGATCAGGTTTAGCTATATAGGAATAATTGGAAAATAGTCCAATTAATGTGACCCAAACATTATCTAATTCTCTTTCTGAAATATAATTAGAGAAAATAAGAAATAACGGAACACATATTGAATATAAATTTGTGCACCAAAGAATTCATTTTTAGAATAAACTTAAGTGAGCACTCAGTTTTTGGAGTTTCAAAACGAATGTTTAGGACTTTTATTTATTTATAAAAAGTAGTGACTTTAAATAAATAAAAAATTCAAATTTCTGGTAAGCACTCACTTTTTGGACAGACTTTATATATACGTTTTATCAAAACTCTATCCTGCTGCGTAAGACGTATATATACGTCCACTCTTCATAAGTGCAGCATGTGCTTTTTATTTCGACTCAACCAGCGAATTTTTTTTTTTTTGTTTTGATTACGCAGTTAAGTAGTTAACATGGCAGCGACTTTCATGCAAGTGCATGTTTGTAGTCAGTAGCCCAAATTCGTTTTTGAAAAAACAATGGCTTCGATTTGTTACAGTTTCTTTTTTTGTTTTTATGTGGATTCATCGACATTATTTATATGTTTTTTTATTTACTTATTTGTAAAGAGCTTTAAAGCTTTGTGTATTTACAAAGTATATAAATTAGTTAGGCTGATATATTTATTTCGATCTGGCTAAAGATCTCATCTGAACTCGAAATTTTAGAAAAGCTAGAGCCTCCAGAGTAGGCAGAGCTTTAACAAAATATCTATTAATCATAAACTTTGCTCCATTCTTGTACGTGGCTAGTGTCTTTTCCTAACGTTACTAAACGCTTTGTTTTTGCATATTTTCGCATATTTTGTTATGAATGGATATTTTTGCAAATTTTGCTATAAATGCATATTTTGGCATTTTTGTTGCATATTTTCAGTACAATTGCATATTTTTGATATTTTGTAATAATTAAAAGTAAGATTTAATTAAAAATAATCAAAAGAAAGCATTTGTAGCCCTTAACACATCATATAGTTGTCATTTGTTAGACATTTATATTGGATTTAATTTTGAAACCAACCCTCTTGAGTAATAAATCGATTTTACATAATTCACAAATTTTAAATGCATATTTTTTTTATTTTTTTGTTGCATGTTTTTGGATTTTTGTGCATATTTAGCAAAAAGCAGACTATTTAACTTAAATATTTGTTTATTTTTTTCATGGGATACTTTAATGTTGTCCATGTTTTCAAGATTTAATATTATCAGAGCAAAACAATAAATTGTTGTATAAAAAAATGTCTTGGACGACAATCAATGATTTTTTTTTATCACATTTATGAATTTATTTATAAATAAATATGAAGCTATTCCTTTGACTTTATTTCAACTTCATGTAAATGTTACTTATCTCTTTAAATAAGTCCAAGGCTTTTTGAATGAAACGCAGTTTTTTTTATTCCTTCCAAAAAAAATAGCATTTCTCGAGGTTCTCAAAATAGGCATTTATTTGAGCAATAATTTCATCGTTGTAGCTAAATCTCTTTCCACCGAGAAATATCTTTAGGTTTGAAAATAGAAAATAGTCACTGGGGCTAAATCCAAAGAACACACATGTGTGCACCCCTACATTGTCTTTATGAAAAAGAAGTTTTTTTCTTTGCCAAATGGGGTAGTTTTTCTTAAAACCGTCTTTGAATCGGTCTAATAAGTATGCATAATAATCACCGTTTATTTGTTTCCCCCGATGGGGATGCGCTGGGTACATTCCAAAAAACTGTCGCTAAGACCTTATTGGCCGACAAACCTATATTGAAGAAACCCCATTGTTTTGACAGCTGCTTGTTCTCCGGTGTTTTGTAATGTTTAAATGACTTCAAACGATCAGTTAAAGTTGTTGATAAATGTGAAACTATTCTTTTTCGCCCCCCAGTGGGTAAATGTAACTATAATATTAGAAATAATTGGAAAAAATTTGGAATAAAAGGTAGTTCTAATATTAGTATTCCAAACAAACAAATCGTTAAATATTTAGGTATTCAAATTGACAAATTTTTATATTTCAATGATCATATTAACTTGCAAATAATTAAGGCAAGAAAAGCATTTTTCGTATACAAAAAACTATTTTTTTCAAAATATATAAGTTCTCAGGTAAAGATTATTCTATACCAAACTTTAATTAGACCAATTTTAACATATGGTTGCCAAATTTGGTTTAATATCTCCCCCTCTTATATAGAGAAAATGCGAGTTTTTGAAAGGAAATGTCTAAGGGCATGCACTTCACTTTTTAGATCATCAAACAGTGACTTCAAAAAATATGTTTCCAACCAAAAACTATATAACGCTGCTAAGACTAGCCGAATTGACAACTTTATTATTCATTTAATAAGAAACCACATTGCAAAGAGCTTAGAATGTATTGAAAATAACCTGATTATGGCTTCCTATTACGTAAATGATCAATATATATACGAAACCCTTCAAAATGGTTATGTTCCACCGGAGGCCTTTTTACACCTTGATAAACAACGAATTTTGCTAAATAAAGTTTAGTTTAGTTTTATTAGTAGTATTTTAAATACTTTAAATTGACATTTTATATTAATTTAACAAAATATTATATACTCTTGATTAGAATTAACATTTTTTATAAAGAAGTTTAATATAATTTTTATTAAAATAAAAATTATGTTTTTTTCGACCTTTAATTTTGCAATGAAAATGAAAATTATTCAAGTTCGAGGCCATACTCTATATTTCTTTATTAGGAGTCAAAGGGTCAAAGAATAAATTTGAAAACAAAAACTCTATAGATTATTTGTAAGCACAATATCCTAATAAAGAAATATAGAGTATGGCCTCGAACTTGAATAATTTTCATTTCATTGCAAAATTAAAGGTCGAAAAAAACATAATTTTTATTTTTAATAAAAATTATATTAAACTTGTAAAAAAGACAGAGTATGGTCTTGTTTACTACTTCCCCTATACATTTTGTTTTTAACAAATGTGCATATCAAAGGAAAAGAAACAAAAACGTGTATTGAATATTTACCAAAGGTAGACATACACACAAAAAACAAGTTTTCAATTTATTTTTTGATCAATGGTGATAATCCTTTTTACTTCGAGCTCATATAATATATATTAGTTCTCATGTAGTAAGTAAACTAGTTTATATGAATGTTTGATGTTTGGCATAGGATTGTTACTGCTTTCAAAACGTGTTCTGATGATGGGAACCTAGAAAATTCCCGAAATAAATCTATCAACACATTCCTGAAAGGGTCAAAGAATAAATTTGAAAACAAAAACTCTATAGATTATTTGTAAGGACAATATCCTAATAAGAAATATAGAGTATGGCCTCGAACTTGAATAATTTTCATTTTCATTTTTTTTTTTTTTTTTTTTTTTTTTCTTATCGGGATAAACATTAATTGCATTTATAGTAATTAAATGTGCTAAAGTCCCAAAACTTATTTAACAAATTGTGAAAAGCAATCTGATGTAGGCGTGTCCCTATCCGGATTTCATTCCTGCCTAAGGAAATCTTCAGGGGACTTGTTATTAGACTTTCTAGAGATATTTGTTATGTTAAATCACAAACTCAATGAGAATTTCTTGTCCTCGTCTAGGAGCGAGATTCAAAATTTAAAATATCAAAGAAAAAACAAAAAACAAAAACAACAACAAAAAATTGTCACAATTGGCTTTGTCATCTTCCAAATACTACTCTGTTTTTTTGACAGACCTAGCAATGTAGTGACGTTTATTCAAGTAAATCAACAATAGAAAATCATATGTTTTCTATTAGTGTCAGTTACATTTAAATTTGCACAAGCACCTGCATATTTGTTATTTAAATTTATTTTCATCGGGATAAACATTAATTGCATTTAAATGTGCTAAAGTCCCAAAACTTATTAAAGTTTACAGTTTTTCTTCTAAAAGATTTATATTTGTTTCATTCTTGACGTCACTAGGCATCATATTATAAAGTTTCAATCCTTTGTAAAATAACGATTTCTGCATTGCATTTGTATCTGCTCGCTGTGGTCTAAAATCTAAGCCATTCCGAAGGTTGTATGGTTGTACCTCTCCAACATATCTTATTTGTTCAATCAAGTAATCGGGTGAACTTCCTATTTTCAGTTTTGGATAAAAAATATTGTATTTAGTTGCAGCCTTTGCTGAATGTTTAACCATTTCAGTGTGTCTAACATATATCTTTTTGAAGTGGACCGATTGCATTTTAAAATTGAGCGCATAGCCTTATTTTGTAGTTTTTGTAGCCTATTTATTTGTTGGTCTGAACAGCATGTAAATAAAATGATTGTCCCATATTCAAAATGTGGTTTTATCATAGTGTTATAGATGTTTATTGCGGTTAATATTGTCATTTTATTTCTTATACGTTTAAAAAACCCAATTTTCTTGACAATTTTTCTACATATGTATTCGATATGATCTTTGAAGTTTAGATCTTTGTCTATTAAGAAACCCAAATATTTTATATTATTTACTTTTTCGATTATTACATTATTTATTTTAAAAGTTATGTTTGTGTTCATATTGATTTCCATTAATTTAGTTTTGTTTTCGTTTAGTTTTAATTTATTCATTTTTAGCCATTTATTAATAAACGTTAAAAAAAAAACGATCAGTTAAAGTTGTCACACAATTGCGTTTGTGATTAATTGAAAGCAAACGCTGCACCCATCTTGCGGATTGCTTTCTGAAACCCAACTGATAATTTAAAATCGAAAACACAGTGCAATATAAAATGCCTATGGCATCAACAATCTCACGCACTTTCACTCTCCTAACGGCCAACTCAATATCGTGAGTTTTTCTACATTTTCGGTTGTATTGACCTCGATTGGCCGTCCAGAACGTTCTGCGTCATAAGAGCTTGTGCGTCCACAACGAAACTCAGTAAATCACTTTCTGTTTTACTATTGAAGTTGATGGTGCAGAGTCCCCATAGTACTTATCAAGCTTTTCCTTGGGTTGAGTGACGTTTTTTTTTCGAAAAGTCACAGACTTATTGATGCAAGCTCTTATAAAGAAACCGGCTTTGCTGGCATTTCGAATGAATTTTTATCTCATAAAGAATCAATGTCTAACATAAACTAAAGACCATTTTAAATTGACTACCCCCTATACAGGTGTAATAAGTATAATGGTATTTAGTAGATGGTGATAAAAATAAACGACAACAACAAAAATGACAACTGACAAACGAGGTGTCAATCTATGTTTAGCACTACACCAATATGGTCAATGACAATTAACACCCTGTGCATGTGTCATGATGACACACTAATATTTCCTCCTACAATGATGCAACACATGTGGGTCGAAAGACAACAATTTTTTAGTGGCCCCCTAAAAATAAACTTAAACATTCTTTATGAGGATTCCCAAAATATTTAATTTTGTGCAACAGTCGTTAGTGAGCTGGACAACTTCGAAAAAAGCGTATTTTTTATTTTATTTTTTTTTAAATTTTTTATATTTATTATTTTTTGATGCGTCTTCAAAAGATCTTTCATTTGTCTTTCTTGGAACGAAAAATAGAATCTTAAAAAAACTAAAAAGTCGACCTTTTTTAAAAATGGTCCAGCTCACTAACGGCTATCGCAAAACACTAAATATTCTGGGAATATTATTAGAAAATGCCATAGATTATTTTCAGGGGGCCACTAAATTTTTTTTCTGAAACGACCCACCTTAATGTACATTGTTCAACATACAGATAAGTATAAGTCATCGGTTCCCACCAACTTTTCATTCACGGACCCCTTGGGCCACATCTACTGGCTGACGGACTCCCAAAACATTTTTTTTTCATATTAAAAAAAAAAAAAAATGCATATAAAATTAAAAAACTAAACCTAACGCAATAAAAATCATGATAATAAAATAATTTCATAGCTCTAAAGAAAATTTTCGTTATATTTATGAAGAGATATTTTATGAAATCGAATGAATTTTATTTATGAAACTATGAACGCTCCAAATGGCTGTTTTATAATAAGAAACAAAGCTATTTCGATAGAAAACAAAATTTACAAAACATTGCGTAAAGTAATTTTTTTTGTGTTCAAGGCACGGTTTGGAGGCGAGTAAGCGAGAAAGCGATAAAGTTAGAATTTGATAAAATTTCAAAAATTAATATTTTGAAATGAACACAATTTTCAAAAATCTTGAAAACATAGTAATGTTGACTAGGAACCGTTAACGCAAAGTATGATTGACGCCTAAACTTTTTGAAAACACTCTAATTTCGGTTTAAGGACATACCTGTAAAGGACATCGTCTTAACTTGAAAACGTATAGTCGGATTTTTATGAAATTTGGCATAAAGATTATATTTAGTAGTATTAGCAATGCCTTGAAGTTAAGTTTTCGTTTTCGCTCAATTTCACGTTTTTCGAAAATCGAATATCGTCATATCTTCCTATGTAAAATCACAAAATGTACACACAGAAAAAAAAATTTGCCAACTGAAATTCGGTTATTACGACTCTAATTCGGTTATAAAGAATTTCAGACAGTTGTCACAACTTTATATTAGTTTTCATAGAATTTTAGTTGTAAAACCCAACATTTTCACCATTAATATACACTTTTCAATTCGGTTGGCACTTTATTTCGCTGTGTGTATAATTTTTAGACGAATATTTTATGCCTAAACTTATTAATTGTTATGGATTGGTTTTTGAGATTCACTCTAAGCCTATTTTGGTCCATATGGCCTAAAAAAGCCAACAAAAACAAAAAAATTTGGTAAAAGAACATATTGTTTGTTTTTCGTGCCGAACAAGTGGTATTTCATTGCAAAAACACTTTGGTCGGTTTGAGCGTTAAGGACGGAGTCTACGATAAACGGCGAAATAAACAGTTGCGGGTAAGTTAACATAACTGTTTCATTTAAAAACTAGTTTTAAATGTAAATTACTGCATTAAACATTTGGAATATTTAATTTTTTTTGTTTGAAATTGTAATCTTAAAAATCTCGGGATTACCGAAGCAAATTTTCGGGATTGCGGGAATAGAAAAAGGCTTAGTTTAACGGGAATCCCGAGACGGTAAATTCCGGGATGCATTCCCAATTGTAAGTGAATGTATCTAAGAAATGGAATCTAAAACTTTTTTTAATTATTCAATTCAATTTATGTTTTTAAATAATTTAAATTATTAATATGGTGTCATTTTTAAAATTTGTTTTAAACAATAATTTTGTTGGAACTCCTCGCTCACTCCCTGTAATACTCCTACGGACGACTGGAGTCCGCGGATCCCCCCATTTGGGAACCTTTGGCATAAGTAAACTTATGTTCTAACATTGTATATGGATGAATTTTTAAAATATTTTCAAAATTTTAAATTTAATCTAGTTCTTGGCAAATCATATACAAAATATAAATTTATACAACTAAATTCCTTTATAACAATTGTACATTTTATATAAACAAAACGATTTGAGTTTTAGAAAGTAAAAAACTTTCAATTTAGAAAATACAACAAAACAAAAATTGAATTTGTTTGTGTGTCACCACAAATTAGGTTTCAATATCGAAGCAGACAGAAAACCCTACCTCGCATTTATATAATAATTATTTAGAGATAAAAATTCAATTAGTTGGTAACATTTTAAGGCCAACAATGTTAGGGTTGGTATCTTATCTCATAAGTTGTCAGGTTTTGTGTACTTTTTTTTTTTTGTTGCAACGCAATTCATTTCTTTTACATTTGTAACAAATTATTACAAAAAAATAAAAATATATATATAGTATGTACAGTGGACCAAAAAAGAAGGCGGACGCACCTAACCTATATTTCTTTTGGAAAACTTCATGACGACGACATAGTAAGATTTGTACTATGTGTTGGTGCCAACAGTCGTCTAAAAATATGTATTTTTAGAATTTGTAAAACGTTTATAAAACATTATAGACTCTTTATGCAAAACGTTAAATACCTACTCTCATAGAAATAAATCTGTAAAAATAGCAACAAAATCTACTAAAAATTAGTAAAAAATGAGCTTGCTGAAAAAACTTTTAACATTTGCAGATTTTTTTTTACTAAATATTAGTAATATAAGAATAGCAAAAATAAATCTATTGAATTTACAAATATTTACTCATATTTGAACCAAGTTTTAGTTAATTGAAAATAACAAAATAATCTGCTAAATTTAGCAAAAACCTACATATACTAAATATTATAGTACGCAAAAAAATCATTAGAAAATGTGAACTTTTTTTGTTTTTTCTTTTTAATGTGAATAAAGGGCTGCCCTTATAATATCAGCAATCTACAATTTTTTTAGCAAAAATTTCTGTCGATTTTAGCACAATAAACTGTTATTTGCATTCTACTAAATTTTAGGTAAAAATAGCAAAATCTTTGTTACTAATACAGTTTTTGTTTGCTATTTTGAGTCTACAAATATTTAGTAAATGTTTTTGCTAATTTTATGGAGTAAAATGCTATTTTCAATTATCTAAAATTCACATCGAATATAACTAAAATTTTGTAAAGCTAACAGATTTATTTTTGCTGTTCTTATTTTTTTTTAATATTTACCAAAAAAAATCTGCTAAATTTAGCAGTTTTTTCTGCAAGGTCATTTTTAACTAATTTTTAGTAGCTTTTTCTGCTATTTTTACAGTTATAATTCTATGTGTATAATAATTTAAAAAAATATATCAAAAAGAACTCGAATATAAAGGGTGTCCCAAGAAGAGCGCAATTTTTAAATTTTAAATAAAACACAGATATTTAAAAAAAATCGTGAAACTTTATTATATCGTAAAGTAGACAGAATGAGGTTATGTATGGAACAATATATCGTGCAGATGGCCGCCGCGGCTTTGCAGGCATGCACGCGATCTTTTAATGAAATTTTCAATGACCGTTTTGCATGAATGCTGCGGTGTTTCATTAATGCAGCGTCCAATTTCCTCTTTTAAGGCTTGAGTCGTCGTCGGCTTATTCGCGTAAACCATCGACTTCAAAAAACCCAAAAGAAAAAAATCTAATGGTGTTAAATCACACGATCTAGGCGGCCAATTCTGATCTCCAAAACGCGAAATAACACGACCGGGAAATGACTGATGCAGCATGTTGTCTCTCCAATACCCAATTAACGAACTCCCTTCGCTGTCCATGGTCAGCTGGCTTCAGTTCCTGAGTCAATTGAACTTTGTATGCATGAAGATGCAAATCTTTCGTCAAAATTCGCTGCAAAGTGGATTTGGAGACACCAATTTGCTGAGCTCGGTGTCGAATTGAGGTGGATGGATTTTGAGCGACATCATCACGTACAGCTGCGACATTTTCGGTCGATCGACCTGGTCGATGGCGCGTTGTTGTCTTTACATCACTAACAGACCCAGTTTCGGCAAATTTATCCATAAATCTCTTTACAGTTGACTCTTTTGGAGCATTATTGTGACCCCAAAATGATCGCAATTTGCGAACTGTAGCCGCAAAACTTTCACCATTTTGGTAAAACAATTTCACAATGAGAATGCGTTGTTCATTCGTGTAGCGCTCCATTTTTACTAACCTCGTACCTTCTACTAGCAAACAATAACAATTGTTCAAATGTCAAGCAATGACACTTCGAATGTTGCCAGATTTAAAAATTGCGTTCTTCTTGGGACACCCTTTATATGAAGCTTCTACTGTACCGCTAATTTTAAAAATAATTACGATTGTTTTTTTGATCAAAAAATATTTTCAACGTCAAAGCTATCATTATTTATTTTTTCCGAATGTGCGTGGACAACGTGGACACATTTTTTCGGTAGTGAGAAATCTGATAATAAGCCATTATAATGAAAGAAAAATTGTTAGTTACATTGGCACAACAGTGGGTACAACAAAATTGACAGTTAGCGATCTAAATTAAAGATGCCGTGAAACCAAATCCGCCCTAAACGGGTTTCTTCGACAGATGATCGCTGGATTGTTAAAAAAAATAAAGAAATCTCAAATAAAAACTATTTAAATATTAGCTTCTGTCCCCAATCTGTAAAAGGTGTACTCAGGAATGATGATTTTCATGAAAGAGTTGCCCCAAAGAAGTTAAACAAAAAAAAAAATTATAATATCGCAAAATACTACAAGAACTACGATTTTTTGATCTGGAGCCAAGTTTAATTTAATGATGAGAGTAAATTTGACATATTCAGATCAGATAGACAATGTTATGTCTGGTAAAGGCCACTGAGGAGCCAACAGAATAAAATGTACGACCAAAGGTAAAGCATGGTGTGGGTTCTGTTCTTGTTTGGGGTTGTATGACTGCCGCTGGACTAGGGGAACTTGTTATAATATATGGGTTTATGGTGCACTCTATAGACTTAACCATTCTAAGAGAAAATGAGATAAAAAAGTGTTGAAAGTTGGGTATAAAAGATTCATTTTACATCTACCACGATAACGACCCCCAAACACAAACTCAAAATGTCCGTTTGTACACAAACAAAACAGACTTGGTAGTAGCAAACGCATTTGTTGCCACTCGAATGCTTCCGTTAGTTGCGACCAAATTTTCGGTTGTGAAAACGATCATTCGATTCAAACAGCAGAAATTCTGCCACGACAATTGAACTTCGATTGTTTTAACAGAAAATCGGTGATAACTATCAAACAATTCGATCGCTACAACTAAAGCTAAGATTATAAAAAATTAAGGGTTGCCAACCAAATACTAAATAAAAAATAAAATATAGATACATAATAGTTTTAGTTCTTGTCCGAGTTCGTTTTTTTTTGTTATTTAGTGTTCTATTGGAGTTTTAACTTATGACTGATTTATTTTTTTTTTATCATTTTTTTTTTTCTGAAAAAAATTCTAATGAAATAAAATGTATGTAGTGTCCGACTTCTTTTTTGCTTCACTGTATATTCATTTATTTCATTGACGTAAAGGGAATTACAAATATTTTTTATCATGGCCACTGCATGTGCAGACAAATACTTGAGTGGGCCGTCCCTACGCTTACAATATTATTATTATCCTTATTTTAATATAAACAATGAAATGAAATTGTCAGTTATGGTCTAAAACATTAACGTGAAGATTTATGTAAATTTCTAATGGTTTTGACATGACAAAGTCACAAATTTATTTTATTTACACCATAAAAACACTAATGAAATAAAGTATCCTTACAAATTGGACTATAACTTTTAAATTATACAAGATACAGAATTCGTGTTGGTCTTATTTGTTAAGTTAAATGTGTCTTTTCAAATTATGTGCATATTGATTTTTTCATGAAAGGGTCAAAGGCCATTTTTTGGGGCATTGAGTTCAAATGTCTATATCTCGAAATGTGTATTTTTTTTTTTTAATTCTGATTCAGGGTGGTATCTTGAAAGGTCTCCGGGTCCTAGCGAAAACATGGTCAAACGATGTTTTGCAACGAAATTCATACTATGTGCTCCACTCGAAAAACAAATAATAAGTTCTTCAACAAAAGGTCGAAAGGTCAATACCAGAAACTGCGCAGTCTGATTCAGAAAAAATTGAAAATTTGCAATGTAATTATGATTTTTAGAAAATACACTCATTCTTCTCTACCACGCCTTTTACAAAATTGTTTATCGTTGCCTCATTTAGGCGATATGAGCCAAAATATTTTAGGGTGCATTTTGAAAGCTAAAAGAAGTTTTAAACAAAAATTATTTCTCTTACCAAGATATAACCACACTCCAAAAACTATTTTTTTCTGCTCCTATTTAAGAAGATATCACGATTTTCGCTTTTTGGAAAAAGCGAAATTAGGCGAAAAAGTATCGAAACTTCAATTTATATAGTTCAAACTTCAATGCTTTGCTATTAATATTTAATGTCTGCCGTCAATTAGTTTATAAGTTAAGATGATGTCCTTTAGAACAATCCTGATAGAATCCTGTGAGTCCTTGGACCAAAGTAAGGACTTATTATTAAAGATTAAGCTTCAATCTTACTTATATTTTATTATAAAGAGTTTTTTGTCAACTTAAATTGGCTTTTAAGATTTTTGAAAACTATGTTTTTTCAAAAATAATTATTTTTTGAAATTTTACGAAATTTTGATTTTGAAGCTTTCTCGCTTCCAAACCGTGGACGGCATACGAAAAATTTCGTTGCAAAATATTTAGCAAATTTAGTTCTCAATCGGAATATATTAATTTCTAAGTATAAAACGCTCATTTGACGCATTTGTGGTAAATTTTATGAAGACTGCCCTGAGGCAGCCTTACCCGTTAGAGGGTTAATACATATTTTTATAATGTATGTATACATTTTTGTATGTTTGTGTATTAATGTCGTTAATTCAACTCATATTAACTACACTGAGAGAATTTTCTGAATGATATCAATGAGTTTTTGCATTAGATCTATGAAATGTCACTGGATAACTTTTTATTAAATTAATGTAGTTTTTCATAAAATTTTATGAAAAATTTCATTTTAGTTATTAAAAATTTCATACGACTAATGAAACAGTTTCATTGAAACTATAAGAAATTTTTCATTCATATTATGAAGAAAACTTCATCAGTTTAGTAAAACAAATTTCATAAAAACTCGTCCAAGGAATTCTCTCTGTTTACGGCGATTTTCATACTTTTATTACGGTTTTGGCTTTAACTCAGAGACTAATCGAGATACCATCATGAATTTTTCACATGAACGTAGAGGAGAGTTCAATAAAAAGCATATATTTTATTAAAAATTTAAAAAAATTCGCATTTCGAGATATAGATATTTGAGCAAAAAATCTCAAAAAATTACATTTGACACTTTCAAGAAAAAAATCGACATGCATATCATTTTAAAGAGTACATTTTAACTTAATAAAAATAAGATGCACACGAATTTTGTAGCTTGCATAGTTTTAAAGTTATAGTCCAATTTGTAAGGATACTTTAGACAATTTTTAACGGGTTTTTGCAAATTTCGTCATATTTCAGAAACCGAAAGGGCCAGGAACCTGAAATTTATGTTTCGTCGAGTATTACAGTTATGGTGAATTTTATTGAAATCGAAAATGGTCGAACCGAATGTTTATTTAGTTGATATGTTTTCACTCATTATTCTAAAACTTATATTGAAAAATTTGGACTAACATGGCAAACCTGATGGTCATTTCATTGTAGACCCTTTTTTAAAGACAAAATCTGAGAATAAAGTTGTTTTTTTTTACATAAGAATAATTTCTTAAGTCCCTTACGTAGCCTGATTTTTTAATGTTTGATTTGCATTAAAATGGTACAAAGCTAAACTCGAAAATTAAAAACTAACAAGGGAGGACCCGGACCGGCAGATCTTAATGAACTTGTAGATAATACAAATTTAAGGGACCCTTGTTTTTTTTAGCTGCCCAATCTCATGCTTAGGCGTTACTTAGTGGGCTCAAAAATTACCGCATTTAACGTTTTTTCGGTTTATTTCGTTCAATTAGAGAAAACTATAGACAAGTTTGGTTTCAAATGAAATGTTTTTTGTAGACACGCTCAAACTATGCCCAAAGACCTGTGTTCATTTTAAGATAATTTAATACTTTCTCCTTTACTTTCAAACTAATCTTCGCAAATAATAACCAAATGTAAAAATTACATTGTATTTACTAAAACTGTAGTTATACTTATTAACGGGAATGCTTTTAAAAAATTTATTTCAACATGGATTTTTAAAAACTACTTACTTTTTGCGTTTCAAGGTACAATCACTACTTTCCTTAGCAATTACCGAATTAGTGGATGAAAATTTAAGCTTAACATTAGCGTAAGGATAAATAAAACATCTTGTAGAGGAAAAATGTTTTATAAAATGAAACGTTTCAAAGTACAACATGCTCCCATAAATTTAACAGTTCACAGATTTGAGTGACTGAATTGAAAATTTTTAAGATTTATAGTAATTTAATACTTTATGTTCCCAACATTGTGCAAGACTATTTTTTAAATAAAAATCTTTGATACAAAACAAAACTTGACAACGTTTTTTTTTTTTGTTAAAACATGTTTTGAAAATGTCCAGCTTTTTTTTTTTGCAAAATCCATCGTTTTTAATCCGAATGTCCAGCTTTTGGCGAATCTGGATCTGGTAACCCTACATACAACCTACACTAGGTGATTTTAAAAGTAAATTAATTTTGAAAATAAATAAAATGTAAATATTCTTTCGCAAATAAAACATGTAATGGCCATGAGGATGATGTGTTTATCAATGAATGCACGTACATAAATAAATGTATTGAAAAACAATAACAAAGTACTAGAAAATGTATAAATATATAAACACGAAAACGTAAACAAATAATAACAACAAATAATAACAAAACCGAGCAAAAGTGGCACCAAAAGAAAATATGTGAAAATATAAATGACAAAAGCTAAAGTCGAAAATATAATAAGAATCGACATTTTTATCCATCACTATATTTGACGTAATCAAAATATTCATTCACGTTAAAGCGTGTCAAAAGTTCAACAATATAATCCTTTCCATTATACCTAAAGCCTACACTCAGGGAACTTCTGCTGTAAATATTTGTAGTTGTTTGAGTTGCAATACAGTTTCTTTATTTTTAAGTGAAAAAAAAAATTCTTCAAATCAGTAGAAGAAATTTAATTTTTGACTACTTATGTGGTTCATTTGAAAAAACAAACCACATCAAATTACTGTATTGTGATTTAACATTAATTTTATACAGTAGTTTTTTTTTATTCACAATTAAACAAAAAAATGTTTGTTTATTTTTTACTACATATGTAGTTAATTTGTACTACAATTGTAGTTAATTTTTTTAACAGTAAAAAAGTCGTAATTTCTTCAAGTGAAATTTCATTTGTTTTTAACTACATTTGCAGTGGTATTTACCTACTTAGTATTCTGACTGTAATATTCTGTTTCAACGTTTGAGAAAAATAACTGACCAATTCCATAGAAAATGTAGTCAAATGATGGATTTTTATAGTCTTTATTACAAGCAAAGGTTTTGAAACACTTCGGAGTTGTGAACTGAATACTAGGCTTCAACAAAAAAATCAGTGTAAAATGTTTTTGCCTTTTTTGAAAAATTAGAAACAATTTATGCAAACATGGAGTTGCTTATTTATTTGGTATTACAATGTATATTACGCGGTATTAGGTTAAGCCCCTAACCCTTTCATTACTTTGCAACTCTAGGTTTGGAAATAGGAAATAGTCACTGGGGTCTAATTTTTGAGAATATGGCTGATGAGTTACTAATTCGTAGACCAAGGAATTTTGCCATTAAGACTGCACAAGTGTGCACCCGGGCATTATCTCGATGAAAAAGAACTTTTCTTGGCCATATGGGATCGTTTTTTTTTTTTAAATCCTCGTTAAATCGGTTCAATAAGTTGGCATAATATTCGCCGTTTACTGTTTTTTCCCTTTTGAAGGTTATCGATGTGCATTATCCCGCGTGCATACCAAAAAACTGTTGCTATCACCTTATTGACCGACAAGCTTACCTTACCAGAACGTTCAGCGTCATTTGTACTTGTGCGACCACAACGAAAGTCAGTAAACCACTTTTTACCATTGAAATCGATGCTGCGGAGTCCCCATGTATTTATCAAGCTTTTCCTTGGATTAATTGACGGCTTTTTTTTTGCAAAAAATTATGTTTAATGAGCACTCGATATTCACTTTTTTCCATTTTAAAAAAAATCCACGAGGTTGTATGTTTTGAACAGCTGTTAAACGCAAAGTAAATGACGGAACTTGCTCAAAATTTGGCAGTAGTCTATTAATAGGTGGTACTTGATGGGAGCAGTGTTGTATTTCAAATAACTACGAGGGAAGTTCGAAAAGTCACGGACTTATTGATCCGCCCTCGTACATTCGAGGTTATAGTCATATGATGTACATCTTCTCTATCAAGTTTGGTTGAAATCAGAAAGGGAGGAGAAAATCGAGTGTTTGCTTTTATATTTTTTCTGTCATAATGATAATATCTACCGTTCAAGATGGGTTGGACCAAATAATTCTTGAAACTGTGGATGTGCCTTCAATTTGAAGTAAGCTTTTTTTTTTTAGCGATTTTAAAGAAAGTAAGGTTGTAAAGAATTCAAAGTTAATACACTCAAAAAAAGTTTGTAAAGTCAGCAAATTTTACTCAGGAGAGTGCTTGCTAATGTCAGCAAAATATTTTACTGAAAATCAGCAAGCTGATTTTTGGCAATAAAATTAGTAGATTCAGCAAATGTTTTGCTAACACTTATGTGATTAAAAATTAAAAAATCCTTGCTAAAAAAAAATAGAAAATTTGTAGAAAAAATATACTTTAGTTAATTTATTTGCTGAAAATCTTAAATTTATTTCTGTGATTCTTTTAAAAATAATTTATACCTTATTTTTAATAGAGCCAAAAGTAGTTTTTATGGAAAAAATATTGTGTGTATATTAAATAAGATATGATTGTATATGAAAGTTTTTACTCGGGTGGTTGATTTTTTTCATATGTCTTACAATAGTTGTACTTTTTATTATCATTTTCCTTGTCTCTACTACATCTTGAAATGCAGCGATATCTACTTCATTCTGCGTATATATTTCAATCTGGTTGTCGTCCACAATATTAATGTGCTTATCAGCAATTTTTTTTAGCAAAATAAATTAGTAAGACATTAGTAAAATATAAGCAAAACATTAGTTCATAACAGTGCTGAATGAGTATAACTAAAATTTTAGCTGAAAACACAATTTCAGCCAAAAATTTTGTTGTAATATAGTATACTTGATTTACAAGACGTTTTACTAACTTTTATACTTACTTATTTTTTTTTGAGTGAATAATTTCTATTACATATTAAAATTTGATCCCACGATTCTTAAAATTGCCCATGTGCGATTTAGTTTTGACTTTAAATAGATTTTTGGTGAAAAAAATAGATGTAAGCCCCAGAAAAATTATTGAACCAACAACCCGCATTTTTTCAGCAATGCCCTAGTATTGAATAATATTTTCCAATTTTTTTTGTTTAACACGTGTTTGTTTAACTTTAAAAATTTCCACACCGATCTCATTGGCGTGATACATGCTCTTCCATGTCGTGTACGATCCGACGAGGATTAAGACTCCTTATATTAACATAATAAATTTCCGTTAGAACTTGACTAAACTACTAACTACAAATTATAAAATCGGCCTTTATTTTTGGATTATTGACGCCGATGTCTCATAAATATACGGTATTTAGTGGGACGTTGATGTAAACATGATGATAACATACGTAGATTTAGCAAACATGCGCAAATAAACAGTAGAAAGGAAATAGAGGCTATTTTTGGAGGTGCTAATGCGAAATGAGTGTTTTGCGGAAAATGTTGATTCATTTGATAACAAATTCTATAACAAAAAAAAAAAAAAAACATTATTTATGTATTTTAACGGTAAAAACACATGTTTCTGATAAAAATACTAGAGTTCGTCAGAAAACTATAAAGATTCTTTGTTTTTGGGATATCATCACTTTTTCTAATGTTTTGGCATCAATACAGAAATGACGTTATTATTTTTTTTTAACTTCAACTCCTTCCATATGCGAGCGGAGCCCGTTTTCCTGCAGAGCAAAAAGAGTTGCATTTATACGAAATTGTAATTCACCTTTCGAATCTACATCAAAAATTAATTTAAAAAGAATTTATTTCCCCTTTTTTTACAGTGCAACATTTAGGAAATAGAGTGGTCGGAAAATATCTATTAAAAAAAAAAAAACTTATAAAGTACTTTTTTATTACACACAATCAAAAACCAGTTAAAAGTTATTAAGTTTTCAAAATGTTGTAGTTACAAAATGAAATATTTTTCTGATTAACAACTTTTTAACGCTCGATATATCGAAAATGTTTGAGTAATATTTTTAGCTCAAAATGCTTTTTCCCTGTGTGTGTTATAAAAAATATTTTTATTAGTTTTTTTTACAAAATTGATACTTTAATAACTTTTCAGCGGTTCGCAATATGTCAACAACTTGTGTACCATTATTCTTAGTTGGTTTTACATTTTTATTGTATGTGATTAAATGCACTTTAAAAACCGGGAAAAAGTTTTTTTTTTTATAATTCTTGACGTATAATCGAATGTCAGCTTCAAATTTCATATAACTTATTCCCTTTTGTTCAGTAGTCAAAGGGACTCTAAATTAGCGTTTTTGGCCACCGCGTGCTTGTGGAAGGGGTTGAAATTTTAAAAATAACTACATTTTTTTTATTGATGCAAAAACCGTAAAAAAGTGATGATATCTCAAAATTAAATTCTTGTGACGAACTCTAATAAATAGATAAATATTTTACCATAAACTTTCTCGTTCCAAAAATACACACGATCGCCAATAGTTTTGAAATTTAAACTATTTAACATGTAATGTTATCGATTCAGTTTATTTTAAGCAACCACTGATTTGAAATTGTTTGATTAATGTCCACACAGAGAAATAAAGTGCCAACCGAATTGAAAAGTGTATATTAATGGTAACTTAACTTATAAATTCAGTTAGTACAACGATATTTAGATTTCTGAATATTTTGAGTGTTGCAACTAAAATTCAGCTGAGTTAGCCGAACTTTGTTGTGGAAACTAATGTTCAGTTTTACCAACTGACTAAAATTCGTAATAACCGAAATTGATTCGTAGTAACCGAATTTCAGTTGGCAAATAGCTAAATTTTACTCTGTGTGTGAACAAAAAAAAATTTTATACGCCAACCTGTGAATTTTTGGCATTGAGTGTTAAATGTAATGCCAAATGTTCTATTTTAGGGGTAACATTTTGTTCTTCTTTAAGTGTAATCTGATGTAGTACTTGTCGTATAAGTTAATTTTACATTTGTAAAACACCCCAAATTCTGTTAGCGTCGTCACATGTTACACTGGGGTGTATAACAAATATTTTGAAAAAAAAAATTCAGCCATTTCTTACTGGCTGATCGGATTGCCATGAAACTTCACACAGCCATTATCAACGTAATTTCAAGCTTAAGGTTCAAAGTAGGGACACCTTTAAACTGTAAAGTAGGGACACCTTTAAACTGTAAAAAATTTCCTAAAATGGGATTTTTTACATTTATTGATGTCTTGTCCACATTTCAATCAAAGAATAATTATGGCCTGGGTTCTCTATTCCACTACGAACTGAAAGTGGAATCGTTTTTAATTCCACATTTTCAATTCCGCTGTGTTCTGAAAAACGAGTGAATCGTTTTTTTTCACGTCGATTTCATTTTCATTTTGTTCTTAGCAACAACACAAAAAAAATGCGGGAAAAAACGAAATTATCACTTTAAAATGAATGAAATTGCAATAAAGAAGAGTGCATTTTTTAACAAAAATAAAAATTAAACAAAAAAATACTTATTTTTAAAATAATATAAAATGAGTTTCGCAATTGTGATTTCCTGGTATTTAATTAAAAAAGAAAAACAAAGAACGAAAAATCTAAATAGAAAAAGGCTTCGTGACTGTTCAAATCCTTTGGAACTACCAGAAAAATCGTAAGACAATAATTAAAACTGAGTCGCAAGTGTTTAAAATTAATAAAAAAAATAGTTTTATTGCGTATTTTAGATTAAATAGTATGCATTTATGATGGTTTTAGAAGAATTATCACCAATGGCTAAAAAGACAAGCATTCCAATTATTTTGCAATTGGACACATCACTACTCTATTTCGGACAAGGAATTTACCAACAAATGATCGCAAAAGACTTCAATCTAGCAGTGGAAAGAAGTACAGCGTCAAAAATTTTAACAAATATGTGTAATGTTTTGAAAACTGTCATATGCCCAACATGGATTAGATTTGAAAGAAGTTGCAATGAAATTGAGAAATCAAAAAGAGAAATCAAAAAGGGAAATCATCGGTTGCAGTTCCTCATTTTCTATATTTTCAGTACCTTTGTCATTTTTATTTAATTTTTGTAAAATCACGTTTACTACATTGTCGGAGCTGGCACCATCTAAGTTTGACAATTCAGTAGATGAATTTGTGGTTGTTTACCCTTTGCTAGTCGTCCCGAATGATTTAGCAGCTGAAACACAAGACTGAATCTTGTTCCGGATGCATGTGTTTTCCCGAAAAAAATACAACACTTTTTCAGTTAAATAAACGTATATTAACAACATATCACATTTACTTACAGTGTTTTTTTTTTACGTTTAATATTCAAAATAATTTTATTTTCTAAAAAGTTTGGTTTTTCACTCAGTTAACTAATACCGGTTTACAATTACTTTTTTTGTAGTGAAATTGTTTTATAGAACACATCAAATCACTTTAATTCCACTAGAAACAAAATAAAAATGAAATTTTCCTTTTCAAATCACTTATGTGGAATTGGGAACACAAATTGAGCGGAAGTTTCACTTTCACTTCATTTTCGGAATGTAGAACCCATGCGTATATCATATTTGGACTAAATTGTAACACAAAACAGTGCGATGATATTTATTAATACAAAAATGTCTTCATCTTTTAATGCAGTGTAGATTTTATCTACTCACAGGCCATTTAGTGTTGGCAACTTTTGGAGAGCAAAAACCGCAACAAAACCTGAAAAAAGCATAAAAAGGCATTATTTTTTACTTAAAACAGAGCAAAATAGCAAGAGATTTTTTTTAAATTTTGTTTACGAAGTTAAAGAAAGGAGCTCAAGTTGATCATAAAACAGTTTTGATAATTGGATTTAATGCCGAAGTAAAGTAAACCCATTTCTTCACCATAAATTTCGATGTTTAGTACGTCAGTTCAGTACATTTGCGAAAATATCTGTCACACTCCACATAAAAAACTTTTTAGTATCAGTTTAACATACAAAACCATTTAAAATTTAGAGAAAAAGTGACATTGTAATTGTAATTTCCTTAATACTGTAAAAAAATTTAGTTCCTGATCGTTTTTATTGCAGTTGTAGGTGTTTTTTTAATAAAATACTGTTCTGTAAAACCAATTTGGCTAAAAAGCACCAAAAGCACTAACGATATGTTAGAAAAGCTCCCATTTAGAGCTTTGCTTATGTATTGGTACCATGAGTAAAATTTTGGCGTTTTGAGACATTGTGCCAAAAGCACCAAGTTGTCATCACTGGTCCCTACATGTTTCGTTTCCCGTCACTGGATAAACTAAATTGGATATTAAGACAACAAAATTAATCTACTTGATTAAAGTTATTCCTCGTTAATTTTTCTCCTTCACATATGCTTTGTTGTATAGTTAAAAGTTCAACTTGACGGCTAACAGATTAACTTTGCCAGTTTAAAATACCAAGGTGGCACCGAAAGCTATAAGAGGCACAAGGAAATGTTGGCCTTAGCAATTTTTTTTCGCGGCAGCGTTTTAACGTTAATTTTAATATGGAGACAGATGCTCTAAGAAAAACGATATCGTTTTGTTCAAAACGATACCTAAACTACTATAATTTTTAACTACATACATATGTGTGCACTGAAATAAGGCTGTTAATCTGATTTTTACAAGATTAACTTTTCAGTCTCAACTTCCTCTAAGCAGTTAATCCAATTTTAAGTAAATTAACTTTTCTGTGTAAATTCCCTATAAGCGATATTTTTCTTTAAGTGACGAATATTACATTTTAATGATTTTGATATATTTTTTTAACCTTTTACTGGAAGGAAAACTTAAAAAACTTACATTTTTAAAGACATGTAAATATTTTTATAAAATGTCATATTTGAATTTGTTAGTCAAAAATCACCTCAGCGTTCAAAAAAATTAAAGCCAGACACTTGCTGTGTAGATAATAATCACAACCTTTTTTGATTTGTATACTCAAAAAAGTTTTACAGTTACTACATGACAGTTATTTGTAAAGTAGTCAGTTGTTTTTAACTGTAATTAAAGTGTTTTTTTTTATGAAATAATACAAAACAACATTATGACAGTTATTTTAAAAACCAATTGAAGAAAATACTGTATTTTTTTAACAGTTGTTTGAAGCAGTTATTTTGGTATTTTAAGAAACAACTACCAAAACAGTAATTTTGCACTAAACAGTTAATTTTTGTTAGTTATTTACAAAAAGAAAAAGTTATGTCGAGTTTTTAAAAATTCTCGTTTAGTTTATATTGATATTGATATGCTCATATGTTGCAAATAACAAATTAAAAAATTTCATTGTATCTCCAAGGCATAAAAACGTTATAACTGATTGGAATTTTGACTTTGCATTTTAATTATGATACAAATTTATAATTGAATATTGAATTATAATTGAAAGAAACAATATTTTTTTATTGAAAAAATATTTTTAGAATACCGAATAATAAAATAACTATTAAAGACAATAGTTTTTTTTTTTTTGCCAATTTTACAGTTATTTCAAAATGTAGTTTGTAGTAAAAAATGTTCAGTTGTTTTTACTACATTTGTTATTTGTTTTTCAACAGTTAACAACAACAACATTCTTAGTTATTTTAATGGTAATTACCTTTGTCGCCTTTTTAACTGAAATTCCAGTTGTTTTAACTTTCATTTTCATTATATTCTGGTTGGTTGGTTGGTTTAAGTGGCAGCTCACGCTACTTGTGAGCATCAAGTAGAGTCAAAAAGCGACTCCGTTTTGAAGAGACCACACTACCCGTAAGGAACAAGTATCCGGAGTACTAGACCCACCCCGTTCGGTTAAGATAACGTATGAGATCACCGAATCCCACACGTGATATTACCGAGAGGTCGTCCAGTATATGGTCACCCAAGATCCGGAGTCGAATATTCTGCAGCGCCGGACAATCGCAGAGAATATGCCCCACAGTCTCCTCCTCGCCCGGTATGCCGCAGCTGCGACAATGCGAACCGCGTACAATCCCAAGTCTAATGCCATGCCTACGAATCAGCCAGTGACCGGTCAGAACAGCCGTCAGCCTCGAGACATCCCTCCTGCTCCTGCTCAGGAGAGAGTTTGTACGCCCTAGGTCGTTGTTGGGCCACGTAAGTCTCGCGGTCCTACAGGTATCCCAATTATGCCACCTGTCTCCCGCCCTGCGAAAATAGTGCCGGAAAATTTCCCCCTTAACAGTTGCCAGCGGTGCAGCGACTGACACCGATGTGGAGACGTTTAAGGCAGATCCTGCCCTTGCCAATTCGTCTGCCCTTTCATTACCGTAGAGGTCTCTGTGGCCGGGGACCCAAACTAGAGTAACTTGGGATAGACAGCTTAGCCTGGACAGTTCCTCCTTGCACTGACCAACGAGAGCAGAGGATGTGACGTGCGAGCTCAGGGACATTAAAGCCGCTTGGCTATCGGCGAAGATGCCCACTGTTCCTCGAGCCCCCCTTTCAGACAGAAGTCTGCAGGCTTCCCTGATAGCCAGAATTTCCGTCTGGAAAACAGTAGCATGATCAGGTAGCCTGAAAGAACACCGCAAGTTATACTCACCCGAGAAGACCCCGGAGCCTACACCACAACTCATCTTTGAGCCGTCGGTGTATACCCTGATGTCAAAACCACATGTTGGATCCCCCATATCCCACTCCCGCCTGGAGGGAAAGCTAACCCGAAAAGGTCGGCAGAAATCCAATCTAGGAGTAACATAGTCGGACTCAAATCCCACACGTGGGTGAAGTCCATCAAGAAGCCTAGCATGTCCATAGGTCCTGGACTTCCAGGAACCCGTTGCAGCAAGCCGCGCTGCGCTGCTAGAAGAAACCGCCATTATATGCAAATCAACAGGAATAATGTGAAGCATTGCATTGAGAACCTCCGAATGCAAGCAGAGCGCTGCACCCTATACAGACGATCCGTAACCACCCTCTTAGCGGTCGCAGTCCACCACACGATAGAGCCATATGTAAGTATTGGACTCACAACAGCCATGTACATCCACAGCACCATTTTCGGACTCAAACCCCACCTTGAACCAAACATCCTCCTACAGGAGTAGCCGTTGCCTTCCTGACCCTGTGCTCGGTGTTAAGTCGCCATGAAAGTTTAGAGTCCAAGATGATACCCATGTATTTCTACTGCAAAACTTTTTTGAGTGCAGCCATTCCCCTCCCATTTGTATATTGTATTAATTCATTATTTAAAAACGGCAATAAAGTATTTAATTTACAAGCAATGTAATTAAATTATAGATAAAAATCTTAGATTTCAAATGCAATATTATAAAAATTTATTGTATATTTCAATACAAACACACAACCATTTTTTCAAACTAATTTATTTGAATAAAACACATAACATGTGTTTAAAATTTGTTAATATATTTGTTTGAACTAACTGATTATTTAATCATACCATATAAACAAATTAAATATGAATTGCAAATTATTATTACAAAAATAGTGCAGAGTTTTTAAGGAATTAGTATTCCTAAAAGCAAATTAATTATTTAACTTAAAGGGAATTTGGTATAAATATAGTTATAGTTTTATTCTAGATGATTAATTAATCGATATAAAGATATAATTATGTATTCAAAATGCTATAAAAATTCAAAATCGGTTAAGAACTAGCCCGGTAATAAATACTGTTAATGTGCCAATTATTACTGATGTGGCGACAAACCTTTTGGAGTGTTTTTCAAATCTCCAATTTCAAATTAAAAAAAAAATGTCTTGAAAAAAATCGAAAAAATTGAGATTTGCACTCCAGGAAGTTGTTTAAAGCATCTTTCAAAAATATCAACCGGTACTCTTGGGTAGGAAAACGATTTGATTTTTACCGATTTCGATTAAATTGTGTGTTTTGGTTATAATAAGGCATATTTGTTGTCATAAAATCAGGTTTCTGCGGTTATCACGCAGATAAACTTCACTCAGCGAAGCCACTAAAATACCTATCAGAAAACCCCTAAGCCCGACCGAAGGGCGGTCATGCGGTCAGCTATGCCAATAAGCTAAGTGTGTGAACAAAAAAAAAATGTCAGACGCAAACCTGTGAATTTATGGCATTGACTGTTAAATGTAATGCTAAATGTTCTATTTTAGGGGTTTCTTCTTTAAGTGTAATCTGATGTAGTACTTGTCATATAAGTAAATTTTACATTTGAAAAACCCTACAAATTCTGTTAGCGTCGTCACATGTCACAGTGGGGTGTATAACAAATATTTTGGAAATAATTCAGCCAATTCTACGTCTTGAAGACCAGAATTTTATTAAAAAACACCTTCCACTGCAGTAAAAACGATCAGAAACTCCAATTTTTTACAGTCTTAAGGAAATTACAACCAAGTGTCACTTTTTTCGCTAAATTTTAAATGGTATTGTATGCTAAACTGATACTAAACATTGTTTTATGTGGAGTGTGACAGATATTTTCGTAAATGTACTGAACTGGCGTACTAAAGACCGCCATAAAGACATATTTGTTGTAATTAAATATTTGTTGTCGGTATCACGCAGAAAAACTTTACTCAGCAATGCCACTAAACTGCCTATCACAAAGGAGTAAACCCCTAAGGTCGGTAGAAGGTCGATCACGCAGAAAAACTTTCCTCAGCGAAGCCAGGCTTGGAAGGACTCGAGGAGAAAAACCCTTCAGCCAATAAATTTTGTACTATCACCTCCATACGGTTACCCCTGGGTAATGCCAACGATAGCAACTGAAAGTCATATTTTCACCTACAATTTATTATTTGAACAGTAAATTTTACAAAAATAACCAAAAAAAAAAAAAACTAAAAAAACTTTCTCCCCATTTTTGTACTTAAAATAGCTCCAGAGGGCTATCATGTATCATAAATATAATATCATTTTTGAAATCTTGAGTAAATTTTCTTTCATTGAGTACCCACTGTACTTATATGTTTCTATACCGCGTACCGGGTTTTGCGCCCTGGAGTTCCAAAATTGCATAGGAGGTCATCTTTTTTTTTGAGGAAAGCCCCAAAAAGTGCAGGTTTTCCAAATTTTGTATTAAAAAAAAATAAAAAAAAAATTAATCCAGTAAATACGAACCTCGCATATAACAAATTATTTATTTTAGACGTCTTAATTGGGTTTTAGTGCATTTGGTTTTTGGTTTTTAACCAGTAGAAATGCGTCTGAAATTCGTCCGTTAAGCATAAATCTGTGGGAACCGCTGATTTAGAATGTTTAAAAATGAGCAAAGTTAAAAATATTCGTATTATAAGTTAAAATTATTATTTGTTTATGTTTTTTATATAATATAGTTAATGTAAACATTGAAATATTTGCAAATGTTGTGTTAATTCACGTGAATGTTTTCTGTCATTAATTAAAATTTTATAAATAGATTTTGTGAAAAATGGCTTTTTTAAGAATATTTAAGGCAACGTCACTCATTTTTTTTTAATACCAATATTTAGTTAAGTGCTAATGATTTAGTTCGCTTATACGAGGGCGGTCCCAAAATTTGTAGTTTGAAACAAATTACTTTAGTGAAAAGTGGAAACCTTATAAAACATAGGTTTCAAGTTTAAAGGCATCACGTTGTTTAATATTTTTTTGGAGCCATCAAAAATAAACGATCTCAGTGAATTTGTAAACATTGAAAAAATTGGTCACCGTTATGCTATTCAATACTTTCATTTGAAAAGTCTTAGTCCAACCAATATTAAAGACGAGCTATATTCTACTCTGGCCGAGTCTGTTCCTTCGTTTACGACTAATTCATTGGGTGTCAGAGTTTAAACGAGGCCGTACGAGCTGCCAAAACGAACACCGCAGTGTTCGACCATTTGAAGTGTTCAGGCCAGAAACGGTTAAGAAAATCCACAAAATGGTATTGGATGATCGTGCTGGCTGAAATGATAGGCATTTCAAAAAGTGCTATACATCGCATATTGACCTAAAATTTGGAGATGAGAAACCTGTGCGCAAGATGGCTTCCGCGTTTGCTCACAATAGAACAGAGTGGCGAAGATGTTTCAATAGAGTTGGCCAAAATTAATGAAACCTTATTCGTCACGTACCGTATTCGCCAGATTTAGCGCCCTCAGATTATTTTCTATTTACAAACTTGAAAAGAGATTTGCCCACAATGAAGAGGTGGAATCTGCGGATGATGGCTATTTTAGGGAGCTAGACAGTTCTTACTATAAAAAGGATAACAAAGCTATTGAATATCGCTGGAGAAAAGAGTATCGAGCTAGAAGTAGGTTATGTTGAGAAACAAAGAACAGTTTTTTCGAATTTGTAGTGTTTTCTTTGATAGGTCGGCTAATTTTGGGACCGCCTGTTGTGTGAAATTTCTTTACAGACTACATAGGAGCACAAAATGTAACTTTTTAAAAATTAATAAAGATCCGACCATCAATTATAAAGGGTCCGCCAAATAACTTTTTTTTTTTTGAAAATGCTATAAAAAAAAACTACTGAATATTTTCTCAAATTTCTTTTTTTATTAGAAAGTACAATCCTTCCGGTTAATAATGGAAAATAATTTCATTCAAATGGCTGCACATTATCGATGGCAAGCACATTATCGATTGTGTGCAGCTGTATTTCACCAATCTTCTGTAAGTCGATCGCAGGCCCACTTAGCGAAAACGCATTGGATGGTCAGTTGGCTTCAACTCCTGAACCAATTGGACTTTGTATGGCGTCATACCAAGGTCTTTATGCAAAATTCGTCTCAATGATGTCTCCGAAATGTTCAATTGTTGAGAACGACGGTGAATTGATGTTGATGGCGCTTCACGCACACTTTCTGCCACAGCAGCAATATTTCACGCTTTGGTTTATCGATGAGGATGCCAGTTTCTTTCACTTTTTTCACAAGATAACGAACATACGGAGCTGACGGTGCTTCTCTTCTTCCAAAATCCGTACGCAATTTTCGCACACATTCTGCAACATTACCATGATTTTCAAAGTAATGTCGCAATATTTCCCAGCGTTGTTCAAGCGTATACACAACCATATTCGTTCAGCGGAAGGATACAACTAATTATCTGTCAAATCAGACATGAGCTAAGTGTTACCGTTCACGAAATAAGCACTAGTTGAAAAAAAAAGTTAGATGGCGGACCCTTTATATATTTCGGACATGCTGATTTCAACTGTGTACTTAATTTTTGATCAATGGTACATATTTGGAGAAAAATGTCTTAAAAGTTTGGCGGTTTTGCGTTTAGTTTTTTGCATTTAAAACTTTGTGAAAGCAATAAATTTCCGTTTGTTTTGATGGATTAAGTAACAGACCTGTGTTTATATTTACGGCTCATAATTAATGCACAAAACTTTAAAAATCATTTCTTCACGTTTTAAGTCTTTTTTACAGTTTTAGCGAATATCATCGCTTAATGAACAATTGACCTGAATAAATGTTAATTCTTTAGAAAGAGGCAATTAATGAGAAAGATTTTGTCAAAAAAAAAAAAAAAAAATTAATTTGGGTATAGCGTATATGTTCCCGATTGTATATATTCCCGATATATATTCCCGGGTATATATTCCCGATTGTTGAAAAATTTTATATGGCAGCATAGCTTTCCAAGTTGACCACAGGGTTATACTTTTGTTATATTATGTGGGCACATCTAAAAAATGTTGTTGCAAAAATTGAAGCAAAAAAGTTTCCATTTGCAAAAGTTATCATAAATGATTTTTTTTCAGGTACTCGTGCATTGAAAGTTTTCATAGATTCGAAGGGGTCATATAAGTCAATGTTAATGAAATGCTTTGCATAATTAATGAAATCCTTCATAAATTTAACGAATCATTCCGACAATGACGCTTTCATAGAATTTATGAAACAGTTTCATAAAATTCATTAATATTAAAAAATGTGATTGAATTAACGAAACTCTTCATGAATGTCTTGAAAAATGCATTGGAATTAAGCCAATGAAACACATCATATAATTTATGAAACAATTTAATGGAAGTCGAAAAAGGCTTCGTTGAATTAACAATGTTAAAGACTTGAGAATTAAATCTTAAAAATAAATGTATAAAATATAATGACATTATATTTTATGAAAATTATAAAAAGTGTAGTCTTTAAAACTATTTTTTTAGCTCTAAAGAAAACTTTCATTAAATTTATGAACAGATAATTTATGAAATCCAATAATTTTTTTTTAATAAAACTATGAAATTTTATGAAAAAAACTTTATGAAAAATTTGATAATATTAATTGAATTTCTTCATTAAATCTACGAAAAAAATTCTATGAAATCCTTTCATCAATATCATGAAGAATAAAGCATTTAGTGAAGAAACATTATTATATTATAATTATTAGCGGACGTCCACACTTTCCAAATATGTATTCAAAATAAAAATTGCTTTAAAAAACATCAAAAAAAAATTACAAAATTACAAAAAAATAAGCTTTTTTAAGTTTTTTATGTTTTATTTTGCTTTATTTTGATTTTCCGGTTTTGATCAAATTATATCAAAAAACCTTGAGTATTATAGAATTAAATTTATCTATTTCTTGTCATCCACACCACACAGTGCCCGCTAAAGTACATCGAATAGAACTATTATAATTAAACTCTCTAAGCTGCCCTATTTTTCAAATTTTACAACAAAAATAGCATATTAATTTTTTACAAACGAATCAATCATATTGTAATTCGTCGAAATTTATGTTTATTTTATGATTTTGTAAAATATGTTTAAATTTGCTGGAATTATAAAAATATAAATACACTATTTGCTTTGTGGTTTTCATGAATATTTACCTACCACAGTTTTTGATAAAAATATTGGGGGCATTCATAATACGGTTTGAATTTTGTTTATAAGTACAAGCATATTTACAGGTACGGAAATTAACAACTGTAAATTCGTTTCCTATCAAATTTTGCGTGTATTTCATTAGAAAAATATTCCTATATTTACAAACTAGAATATTTTTTTACACTGTGCAACAAATTGACGGTAATTAGCTGTATCCCGAATAAAACCAATGGGGAATGCAAATAGACTATAAGTAGATAAAAACCCTAAAAGAGTTGGCTGTTTTTAGGCCAATGTTCACCGTCTTAGCTACAGGATGGGGATTGGGATATATCCCCCCTAAATTAAATTAGGTCTTTTAACAAATTTATAAACGTTATATTTTCTTATTATATTTAAAATCTGATCTTCTGAAATTACCAGTATACAAATGTTTTTATTCATTTCAGCGGGATATACCGTTATTTGCATTCAAATAAACTAAAGGTAAATATATATTGCAATATTTGTTTGCTGTTTTTTGTCTATAAATATTTGCTATTTTCAATTCACTAAAAACTATTGCAATTTAACTAGAGACATATAATTATAGCAGGAGCCATATAAAAAAATTTCACAAAAAATTATCAGATGTATTTGTATATAATGATATAAGCTGTAATGCGACTCCATTCAAAATCAGATTTGACTTAATCATATTATATATGACTAGATATAACTATTTTTACTCGGGAATTCGTTAAAACATGCTTTTGTGTGCAAAAAATAATCTCGCAATTAACTTTTGCCCTTAGTGGAAAAAAACTGTCAAAAAGAGCCAAATTTCAAATTTCAATTTTTTTAGTTTTCAAAGCCCTTCGGAGATTTTGTTCTACTGATTGTCTATTTTCATTTTCCGTTGGACTCGTTCGGGCTACAATTTCTTGTTGCCCAGTGTTATAAACAGTCAACACGATCAAAAAAGTTTCTATATGCTAATATGCAATTTGATATCATTATATATGCTTATATGTGTGGCATTATACTTAGTTTATGAAATTTTTTGATATGGCGTACTATATCATCATATATCATTGTACGTATGTTATATATTAGTATATCTTATATATATGATCATATGAAATAGATATAGATCTATATATGACCATATATTCTACCATATATATGATCAGATGTAAGTCTATATGGTGCAATTAATCAAAAATAATTCTTTCACTTCTATATATAATTATATATGGAAAAATATATAATTATATATAAATATATATAGTAAAATTTAATGAAAAAATTCGATCTCTTCCCGACGAAAAAAGTTTATATATAGTCGTATATAGCTGGATATAGTGGTATCTTATTATATATGTGGCCATATGTAACATACTTAGTTTAACGAACATTTCTAATATTGCGCTATATATATAATCATATATCATATCTTATGTTATGTTATGTATAAGTTGATCGTTTTCTCATCATATATAACTGATATATCTATATATCAGATCATATATACTGCCATGTATAATTATACATAATTACGTATAAAACAGTTAAACCAAACAAATTCTATAGTTTTTATATTATAATTATATATGGTATCACATATAATTCTATATCAATATATGTGTTAAAATTAAAAAGAAAAATTCGATCACTTTTGTATATGGTAGAAATTCACAAAAAAAATCTGTCACTTGTGAATACGAGTATAATTATTGGAGAACACAAAAAAAAAACAAAATTCAATGTATTTAAGCTAAAGAAAATTTTGAAAAAGCACAAGAAAAAACTTAGAAAAGCTACACTTTTAAAAAAAAAGTTCAAAGTTAGTAGAATAAGTAAAAAAAAAAACACACAAAATCTTAAAATAAGCATTTAAAGCTTAAAGGTGAAAAGCTTTATAACGAAAAAGAACCGAATCGGAATCTCGAGAAATTAACTTTTTTGTATCAAAATTATTTGTATTCAATCTAATAAGTAGGATTGTCAAAAAATCAAGTCTGAACTTAAATTTGGTTGAATTTATAAAAATGTTCTATAAATTTTTTAAATTTTCTTAAAATGACGTTATAATTATAAACGCTTAATAAATTAATAATCAAACCAAAAACTACAACGTACAATAACAACTTTCTATGTTGCATCAATCGAAAGCTAAGACAGAGATGAGTTCATCTTCTGAAGACACTTAAGCGATCGGTTCAGCTATTTAAGAAATAATTGCTATGAAACTCAGTGTATAAGTCAAAATGAAATCATGTCTAATTTTAAAATTCATTGATTTATGAAATTGATTTTTATTTAATTTTGTTTTATTATTTGGAATGTGAAACAATATTGATGCGCGAATTTTCAAAGAATTTTATGAAGATCAAAGTGTATCAATTTATATATAACTTGATCAAATCAGATAGACCCATTTTTCGGATCAAATGAGATTCCATGGGATCTCATCAGATAAGGTTGTGTATGCCATTTTACGGATCACCTGATATATGTTGTGATATGGAATTATATATATGACTATATATACCTATATCAAAACTTTTTTCATAGGGAAAGCATTTTACTTTTTTTTCATTTTGTTTAAATGTTTGAAACATTCAAATAAAAATACAAAACAAATTGTATAAAATAAACTTTCAGTGTTTTCAAAACATTTATGATATTAAATCTATAAAAGTACAATGTTTACTGTATACGACATTACATGAATCCGGCTAATATACAAGTAAATTATATATATGTGTATGGTAAACATGGGAACTTACACTTCTAATACCTATTTACAGTTCTATTTAATACCTATGATAGGCGATACAATTGCGGTGTTTGCTCAAAATTTATTTAAAACTTGTATAGCGTATTTTTCAAGGTTGGTAACCGATAAAATAAAGGGTCCGCCAAATATTTTTTTTTTTTTTGAAAATGCTATACAAAAAAAAACTACTGAATATTTTCTCAAATTTCTTTTTTTATTTGAAAGTACAATCCTTCCGGTTAATAATGGAAAATAATTTCATTTAAATGGCTGCCTCGGCTGGCTATGCAGTAGCCTACACGATCGGTCCAATTTTTAAGCACATTATCGATTGTGTGCAGCTGTATTTCACCAATGGCTTCACGAATATTGTCCTTTAAAGCGTCAATTGTCTCTGGCTTGTTGGCGTAACACTTATCTTTGACGGCCCCCCACAAATAATAGTCCAACGGTGTCAAATCGCAGCTCCGAGGTGGCCAAACGACATCAGCTTCTCTTCTTCCAAAATCCGTACGCAATTTTCGCACACATTCTGCAACATTACCATGATTTTCAAAGTAATGTCGCAATATTTCCCAGCGTTGTTCAAGCGCATACACAACCATATTCGTTCAGCGGAAGGATAAAACTAATAATCTGTCATATCAGACATGAGCTAAGTGTTACCATTCACGAAATAAGCACTAGTTGAAAAAAAAGAAACGTTAGATGGCGAACCCTTTACTAGTTTTTGTTTATTGTATAAATGTAGTGTAAATATGTTTTGTTATGCTTTTAAATAAATTTGTTTCACCAAAACACATGTTTTGCTCAAAACACGTAAGTGGAAACATAGTATAAGAGCCTAAATATTTAACATTTCGGGTTTATCGATATTTTTTTCCTACTCCTTCTATGATCCAATCCATGGGACATATATATCCTATTGGACATTTATATCCCATATGTCGTCAACGGTCAAAATTAGTGAACAAATTCTTCACCCAAGTAATAGCGAAAGACGTGTCGAAATTATTTCTATTATATTGTTTACGTCATATAACACATGATTTTCAATTATTTCGCTATGCGTAACACCAATAAGTCAGAATTTTTAAAATAGCTTGAGTCGTATATCGAGTTTTGACTTTTTATACGATATTTCAAATCAAAGTTTTCATATAAAAATCCTGATAAAATTTCTTAAAAACAGTATTAGTCTAATAGAATTAAAACAATTTAATAAGCTATTAAATAATTTTATAATGACTATAAAAAAATTTATTAATAATCTTAATTGATTAACTAACAATAGATTTTAACAAATCAAATTCATTGATACGATAATTGGCTTTTAGATTAACGTCACTTTCTATTATTGTTTAATTGTTTTATAATCAAAATTTTGTCTAAAGTGTCTTATCGGAGTTTTGGTCTTATTTAATTGTATTAAGTTAAATATTATTTTTATTAATTTTTATAAATAAATTATTTTAAAAAGTTCATTTTTTGGAATATGTATTTTTTTTGAAAAAGGTCCCTTTTTAAAAAATTTTTTTTCTTTGGGAAAAAGTATTTTTGGAAAAAGTAATTTGATTTGCAACTTTTTTAAAAAAGTACTTTTTAGAACAGTATTTAGTTTTTTAGAATAACGCATTTTTTTTGTTGAAAAAATGTGCCTTTCTTTGGTTTTTTTTTATTTTTGGAAATAATACTTTTTTTCAATAAGGTACTTTTTTAGAAGAGAAGTTTTTATTTTTTTTTTTGAAAAAGTTGTATTTAATTTTTTTGAAAAAGTACATTTTTGTCAATATATTACTTTTTTCAAAAAGATCCTTTTTTTTGGCAAAAGTACTTAATTTTGGAAAAAGTACCTTTTTTTGGAAACATCACATTTCTTTGGCAAAAGCTCTTTTTTTCCGAAAAATCTCTTTTATTTGGAAAAAGTACTTTTTTGGTAAAGGTAATTTTTTTGAAAAAGTGCTTTTTTAGAAGAAGTAAATTTTACATTTCAGTAAATTCAACTAACAATGTCATTTGTTTGTTAAAGTTCAAAAAAATAAACCACAGTTACAGTAAAAATTAACCACACATGAAGTAAAAAATAAACAATAATTTTTTGTTTTATTTTTTTAAAGAAAAAAAAATTACTGTATAAAATGAATGTAAAATCATAATACAATAATTTTATGTGGTTTGTTCTTTTGAATGAACTACAATTGTAGTTAAAAATTCAAATTTCTTCTACAAATGGCTGTTTTTTCATTTAAAATAAAGATGCCGTATTACAACTCAAAAAACTACAAATATTTACAGCCGAAGTTCCCTGAGTGTAATACACAAACATTTGAATGGGGACAAAAATTCGGATGAAATTATATCTAATATATGTACATCAATTTGTACAAAATTGTATTAAATTGAATCGAATTAGATCTAATTCAATACAATTATATCGAATTCGATACAATTTGATGTATTTTAGATACAATTATATGTTCTCATTTTGCGGATCAAATTTGTTCTCATCGCATATCTAGTTTATATATAATTTGATGATGCCCCACATCAATTTTTTTTACTCGGAAAATGAATTGCTTTTTTTTGTATAAATATTATTAAGTTTCCATTGGTTTTACATCTATGCAAGTTCCACCTTTTTTAACTTACTAAATTTAGTAAAATTAATGTATAAATATAGTTTTGCAACGCAGTGTATACCCCTATAGATAAATACGAAATTTGTATTTAAAATAAATTTAAAGAACCTTAACCTAGTGAGTTGTCGTTGTGTTTATAGTATAAACTTTATACTAAGAATTTGGCACATTATATCAAATACTTTCTTCTATTCTTAAATGTTATCATTTTTTAGTCGAAACTATATGTACACAGAGATGTTTTAATGAAATGTTTTTCACTAAACTAATGAAGTTTTCTTCACAATGTGAATGAAAAATTTCTTAAAGTTCATGAAAAAGCCTAATAGTTTTAATGAAACTATTTTTAATGAAACTTTTTCAGTAGTCGTATGAAATTTTAATAAATAATGTAAATTTTTTCATTAAATTTTTGTGAAAAACTGCATTAATTTAATGAAAAGTTTCAATGGACGAATTCCAGTGACAATTTATAGATCGAACGCAAAATTCATCGATATCATGCAGATAATTATCTCAGTGTTGTACAAGTGCACTCTATGTATAATATGTCTTAAAATTAAAATAGTTGTGGTAGTAAAAATTACGTGTAGAATGTTGTATATTAATTGTTAAAAGATATTAAATATTCAGTTCTACACGCTAATGAGTTTTTAAAAAATTTATTTTCTAATTTAAAAGATACGTCCCATCGATATTCATTACCAGGGCTAGGAATTTCATGTACATAAATAAATGTTTGTTAGCGATTTTATGTTTTTAAACAAATTAAAGACATTTAATTTACAGTTTTAGGTTACTTATTTAAACACTTTTAAATTCGCAAAATTTAACATTTTATTATGTTTTCGACGTTATGAACAATTTGTTTACTCTATAAAATTTAAAGACCTTTAATTTGTTAATGCCTTTTCGATCTTAGTATTATGCTAACTAAAAGCTTTCATATGATGTACATTTTCGTAAAATTGGGTTTAGTTGTTACAAGGCGAATTGTGTTTGGAAATTACTGCAGCTGTACCCTCTACACTAAGAAAACAAAGTCTATAATGGCTACGGGCAATTTTGCTGTTATTACGGGAAATTTAACTAATTGGTGCCATGCGATATTTTTTTTTGCTAAATTTAGCAATACATGTCTTTTGAACTGTAGTACAATGAAATTAGTAAAACAAATTAGTAGCCACTACTAAATTTTAGTAAAATTTTTGTAAAATGTAATTTAAAACCAGCAAAAATCAGCAAAAAAAACTTACTAAATTTTAATAAAATTAGTACATTGAATTTAGTAACCGCTACGAATTTTAAGTAAAATTGTTGTAAACTGCAGTTCAAAACCATTTTGATAAAATCGGCAAAAAAAATTACCAAATTTTTATAATACAAGGTGGCGCAAAAATAACCTTCCGATGTTTTTTGGCTGTAATTTAAAAAAAAAAATTAAAAACTTTGATTCTTCTTGTGGATTATTTTTATTTGGTATTTTAATTTTTTTTACATGAAGTCGAGAATATGATGTCATGCAAATGGCCGCCGCCACAGTTGATTGTCATTTGAGCCCTTTTTATGGCATTTTCCATCACTTTGGCCGAAACTTCCGGCGATAGGTCCTCACATTCTTGACGGATATTGTCTTAAAGAGCTGCAAGAGTCTGAGGCTTGTTGACATAAACCCGCGACTTCAAAAAGCCCCACAAAAAAAAGTCTGGAGCGGTCAAATCAGGCGATCTTGCTGGCCAGTGCAAATCGCCAAAACGGGAGATTAGGCGCCCGGGAAATGCATCCTTCAGCACATCGGTTGTGGCACGGGCAGTGTGTGCCGTTGCACCATCCTGTTGGAACCACATGTTTTCCAATCCCAATTCATCAAGTTGCGGCAAAAAGAACTCCTTGATCATTGCTCTGTAGCGCTCGACGGCGCTTCCATGACATCCTCGGCTACAGCAGCAATATTCTCTGCAGAACGGCTACTCCGGGGTCTGCCACGCCTGGCAGCATCTCGTGTTGTGCCAGTCTCTTCGAGGCAAGCGGCTAAACGTCGCAGTGTTTCACCAGTAGGCGTTGGACGGCCAGGAAATCTGCGACGAAATTCACGTTGTGCCAAAGTCACCGACCGATTATTGGTCAAATAAATAGTCACCAATATTCCGCGTTCTGGAGCAGTGTAGCGTAACATTGTTTATTAACGTGTATTTCGCATGTATTTACTACACAAATGTCAAAACAGAACTGACATTAGGGGCCAATCGCAAAATTTATAGCATTTTCTGATAGGAGGATTACTTTTGCGCCACCTTGTATTAGTACAATGAAAATTTCGTAAACACTACACAAAATTAGTAAACACTACTAAATTTTATTAAAATGTTTGTAAATGCCATTTTTAACAATTATTTATTAAATAAACACAAATTATAAATATTCTTCATTTAATTTTATTCTTGGACAAACTTCACAATTTGACACTTAATATCGTGTTTGTATTTCACTTTTTATTTAATTTTTCTTGATCATTCTTGTCCTTCTGTGCAGGTTTTATATGTTATTGTTTGTTTCGTTTTTCTTCATTGATGCCATGTATATTTTTGTATGAAAGATTTAAGGGAAAAAAAATCTTTAGTAATACTCATATAAATAAATATATTTTTTATTATAAAACTTACTTAATTATTTTACATGTTGTATCAATGAGATTTAAAACAGCAAATTTATTTTGTTCGCTTCTATTTCGTCGAATTCTATGTTACTACTGTACCGACAAGCATAAATAAAATTTTATCAAAATATGAATATTGAGGCATAGTCTTTTTTATATTTTTGAGTATTTAAAAAAGATTCTGTAAAAAAGCTAGACTTGGCTATGCAAATATAATCCACTTATAGCATGTTGGGCCAATTTGTTTGTAAGCAACAAAAATTAGTAAAAAATTTCGTAATTTGTAAAATGAGAATAGCAAAAATTGTTACTAAAACATAAATTGTACTAAAAATTAGAACAAAATAGATAAGTGGAATTGAAAACCATTTACAGATTTTCTACTAACTTTTTTGCCAGAGTGTACACTAAGAAAAAAATCTGTAATGGCTACTGAAATTTTTGCATGTTTTTACAATAAACCCTTCATATATATTTTTTTTGTACGCCCCGGTAGGCTAGTTGGTAGCGTGCTGGCTTATCAGTGCGGGGGTCGTGGGTTTAATTCCCCACAGGTGCACTGGTCTGTTTTCGCTACAACGCGCCGAAGGCCATAGTATCTAGTGCTCGGTTAGGGTAATAGTATATAATTTGTAATTATATAATTATTAAAAATAAAAATAAAAAAATATTTTTTTTTTGTGATTAGGAAACTTTTTTGCTAATTTTAGCAATTGGTATTCAAAAATTAGTAAAATATTTTGCTAAATTCAGCAACAAAAATGAGTACAAAATTCAGTAATTTGTAAAATGAGAATTGCATAAAATGTTACCAAAATTAAAAATTGTTCTAAAAATTAGTACAAAAATAGTAAAGTGCGATTGAAAATTTGTTCTACTCTGAGTGCAGAAATGAAAAAATTAAATTTTTTAACATATTATCAATTTATCGGTATTGAGGTGAGCGTGGTAAGCCGCTATCGTTATTATGAAAACAAAAGGTGAAAAATTGGAAATGCATACTTTCGATTTCAAATATATATTTTATCGTCACCTGAAATCCATAAGGCCGCAACTACACTTTTTAGTTTTTTACAGGAGAGACAAAAAACATTACACAGAAAAAAAAAAACATTTGAAAATCAAGTAGACACAACATTAAATTAAGTAAAAACAGCTTTGAAATCGAACAATGTTTACGAAAGAGTTTATTTTAACTAGAATCATGTTTACTTTAATAGGATTTCATACTTAAATATGAAATAATAATTGATTTAACTACGATTTTTTTTCTCTGTGTATAAATAAAAAAACTAATAACAAAAACGGATTTGTTTCTGAGAAAGAAATTCATTGACAAATAGCAGTTTTTAAGTAATGTAGTTACGGCTTTTTGTACTCGATTTTTCCTGAAACCAAAACGCCCTGCTGGAAATAAAATGCTGGTAATATACTTTTGTTTGGAACACAATTCCGTTTCCCATATTTCTAATATAACATGTTTGTTGCAAATATAATTATGTTTGCCTATAAACATATAATATATGTTTGGGAAAAGTGAAAACCGCCAAATATATTTATGTTTGAATGCAAATATATAGTATATGTTATTTATATATATGTTTGCATGTCCCAAACATAATATCTAAAAATTTTAAAATTGCATTGCAAATATATCTTTGTTTAGATTTGAAAATTCAAATCATTGTAAACATATAAATAGTTACATGCAACCATATTCAAAACTGTCTTTTTCGGCGTGTGTAAAATTTTGTGGGAAAGTGTGTTTTTTTTCGGCCGAATACCGAATAGTAGTAATAGATAATATTCGGTCTAATTATTGGGTTAAAATAAAATAGCTTAAAAACCTGTATTTTATTTAAAAAAATGAGAAAATCCAATTTTCAAAAAAATATATTTCTTTAGAACGCCAAACACGTCTGTTTGTATTGATTTCAGATGATTTTTCAACCTAAAAAAGTTGTTTTATTTTATTTAATTTCGTCTGTATCTAAAGAGCTGTGTACTTTTATATGAAATTTATATGAAAATGTATGAAATAATTAGTGTCCGACCGAACAGTTCGGCCAAAAAAACTATATATTATGTCGGTTTTTTAATATCTAGAGGCAATGATGACAAATTTTGGTATTGGAAACATGTTGATGTTGAGCCGATTTAATTCGATTTTGCGTAAAAAATTTAAGAGAAAAGCCAAAGTTTAGTTATAAAGTTAAAAGTTCGGCCGCCGAACTATTTTCAATTTGGCCGAACTTTCTGAGTCCGAACAGTGAATTCATTGCTTAACTACAGACTTTTCTTCAAACTTGACACTCAAAATAGCATCTAATCAGCCCAATAAACATTTTTCCATCCGCCAAATTTGTCCATAATGCTTAAAAATACCGAATACAGACCAAATGCATTTTCTGGCCGAACTGTTCGGTCGGACACAAGAAATAATATTCGGGAAATATCCGTTATTCGGCTTAAACCGAATACTCAATGATCGGTATTCGGTAAAGTGCCGAAAACACTATCCGTGACATCTCCAATCATAATCAATCAAAATCTCAATTTTAAATATTTTGTTAGTTACGACCTTTTGGATTTTAGGTGACGTTATGTACATAAACAAGTTTATATCAATACCTTAACTTCCTAGCCCTATTCATTACGTTTTGTTTTTTCTAATTTATTTTGGCCAACGCAGCATGACTATACATTTTGTTAAACAAAAAAAAAAAAATATGTCCGCATGACGAAGACAGTATTTTTTGTGTGTTTTGATTCGTAGTTGTGTTATCTACAACATACATATATATTTCTTAAAGACATTGTCAAAATATATTGCATCATCTTTTAACATTATGGCTAAATTTATCTTTTACACTTTGTAATTTTCGTCAATGAAGATATTTTTTTTTGAAAAAAAAAATATTTTAAGAATTTTATTTGTATACTATTTTAAAACGTGAGATGTATTTTTTTAATATTTAAACAATAGGTTCGTTTGAGGTAATTTTGGATAAAGCCTGGTAAAATGAGATTATTCAAAAAATCCTCTCAAAAAGAGATAAAAAACTTAAAAATACCTGGACACACATTGCAAGCTTAAAAATAAACATCAAAATTTGTCAACATGTGGGTTTATTAACAGCTGACGATTTGATAGTTTCACCATTTTACCCCAAGAAAAAGTACGGGTAACTTTTTTTAGTTGCAATTAATTTGACATCTAGTTGGTAAATCTAGTGTTAATAACAAAGTCTTATTAGCACGTGTTTTCTACGAAAACCATGTCAATATAAATGATTGAAAACTAAAACCCCTAAGAAATAATATAAATATGTGCTAACCGTATTTGAATATTATTAAAAAGCTATAATAAATTTAAATAAAACAAACAAACAAACCATAAATAATAAAACCACGCGTTTTCAGTGATGCCTGCTTAGCGCTATTTGACGACCAAAACAAACGTTAGCTTACACTGTGTGTAATTTTTTAAGTCATGGCAAATAACCATATACGGACACCACTACGTGATAAAAGACTAAAAAAAAAAGACCCGTGTCTCCCAATTTTTCCCAAAGTCATCTCCTTTTTTGTTTATGGGCCGCCAAAGATTTGGGGCCTCGGTATCATTTTCGCAAAAAAGTGATCATTTTCTCAGGCTCATATCTTGCAAACCGTTCAGAATTTCGATTTACTCTCTATGGCAAAGTTGTAGCTCTTGTCATAAAGAGCGAACATATAAAATCAAAAAAACTTCACCTTCCAGATCAAAATCGCAAAAACTTAAAAAATTCGATTTTTTTTTTTTTGCCTTTTTTCCCGTGTTCAGGTCCATAGGTAGCAAACCGTTCAAAATTCAAGGAAACAATCAACTACAAAAATTTACCTATGATCTCAATAAACAAATTTCTAGAACATATAAACTTCCTAGAGATGATTCTTAACACTGTTTAGGTAGCGCGCAAAAGTGAAAATTTTTTAATATCATTTTTTTTCCTTTTTTTTCCTGTTCAGGTGCATGGTAGCAAACCCAATTCCCAGGAAGTTTATATGTTTTAGAAATTTGTTTATTGAGGTCTTAGGTAAATTTTTGTAGTTGATTGTTTCCTTGAATTTTGAACGGTTTGCTACCTATGGACCTGCACACGGGAAAAAAGGTAAAAAAAAAATCGAATTTTTTTAAGTTTTTTGCGATTTTGATCTGGAAGGTGAAGTTTTTTTGATTTTATATGTTCGCAATTTTTGTTCTTTATGACAAGAGCTACAACTTTGCCATAGAGAGTAAATTGAAATTCTGAACGGTTTGCAAGATATGGGCCTGAGAAAATGATCACTTTTTTTCGAAAATGATACCGAGGCCCCAAATCTTTGGCGGCCCATAAACAAAAAAGGAGATGACTTTGGGAAAAATTGGGAGACATCCCAGGTAGAAAAATACAATCTTTAAAACGTTTTAAAAGCATTTTTCATGATGGTACAAGCGTTTTCAGAACATACCAAATTACAAATTTAAAGCGTTTTGAGAATGTGCAAAATGATAACCCAAATTTACGGTCTGAGGATGGTATTTTATAACGTTCTCAAAACATTGCAAAACAAAATTTTTTAAATGCTTTTTCAATCGTTAAATAAGTATTTGCAGAACATTTTGGCTTACAGTTATTAAGCGTTATGAAAACGACCCAAATGATAACCGCTTTGAGGGTTGTAATTTTGAACATTGTCAAAACGCTCGAAAGACAAATTATAAAGATCTTTATGAATTGTTCATAAATACCACAAATAATGAAACATGTAAAATATGATTAAAATAATATAAATAAAGTAACAAAACATTGTAATTTTAAATAGTTTAACTAGCGTTTTATTAAGTTTTGAAAAAGTCCTCTAAAATATTGCTTTATCTGTCCTCAAAATATAGTGCTTTATAAAAGATATACAAGGACTATACACTTTATAGAGTCGCTACATTATGGGCTGGCCATATTGAGTGATTTATTGAACTCGGTTCATGAAGAGAAAAGCATATAAAAAAATTGCATAAGAAACCGAGTTCGCATATAGATAGACCCCTTATGACAGTGTTGTTTTTTAATCAGTAAAATATTTTGTAAAAAAAAAAAAGTATTTCTAAAGTACTATTGGCAAATGTTAGAAAAAACGCTTTAACGCAATGGTTTTACATTGGTTTTATTTTATAAACCGTTGTAAATTTTGTACGATAAGAACTTCTAAAGTACTTTTTACAAACGTTGGAAAAACGCTTTGAACCAATGTTTTTACAGTGTTTTTATTTCACAAATATTTGTAAGTTTTGTATAAAAAGTATTCCTAAAATACTTTGTCCGAACGTTCGAATAGAAATCCAAAATAATGTTTTTAAATGCTTTTTTTTCGTATTATTTGCAATTATCGCTTTGGAAACGCTTTTATTTTAGTACCATCAAAAACAAACGTTTTGAAAACTCTTCGTTTTTTGTACCATCCCAAATTTCTACCTGGGATGGTTCTTTTTATTTTAGTCTTTTATCAACGTAGTGGTGTCCGTATATGGTTATTTTTTTTTCGTGTTGCACTGTGTTATAAATGGAATATGTGTATATGTTGCATATATCTTGCTTCTAATTCCAAATTCTTCTCTGGCACATGTAGTAAAATTTTGTATACAAAAATTAAAATAAAAAACTTTTATTGTTGTTTTGCTGCAATTGACATACTGAATACAAAACAAAACAACGAACGTGAAATCAAAACAAAAGATAACTGCTGTGAGACGTCAAAATGTATAGACGTGCAGCATAGAAAGTCATATTAAAAAAAAAAGTTGATGTGGAGCACAAAACAAGAACTTTAGTTTTTCGTAAAAACTTAATAACTTTTGATTTAATTAATATAAAAGTGTAAAAAATTGTAGTTTTGGTTAGAATATAGCCGCAATTAAAAAAAAACAATATTTATCATGTAGATTTTAAGAAAAATTTGTGTAAACCTCCTTTATATATATAGGTCAAACCAATAATAAGCTGACGAACTGTATTGTTGCGCTTGTAAAACATTTCACACACACAGAGAAATAAAGTGTCAAGTTGACACTGTCAACCGAATTGAAAAGTGTATTTTAATGGTAACAACCAACAGTTAGTACAACGAAATTTACATTAGATTTCTGAATAGTATGGGCTTTTTAACTAAAATTCAGTTGAATTAACCGAACTTTGTTGTGAAAACTAGTGTGCAGTTGTACCAAACGACTGAAATTCGTAATAACCGACTTTAAGTTCTAGTAACCAAATTTCAGTGGGCAAATAGCTAAATTTTTACTCGGCGTGCACACAAAAAAAAAATTAGTAAACATTTTTGCTAAGACTACTAAAAATTAGTTGAAACTTAAGTTGAAGTAAAAACTGCTAAAATAAACAGATTTTTCTGATAAACATTAGTAAGATAAAAAATCATAGCGTTTTTCTTTACCGATGTTGCTTCTATCATGACTCATAATGACTCCTAAATATGAGCATTATTGGAAATTTCAGATTTTTTTGAACCATTTATGAATCATTTATGATTAATTTTTAAATTATATATGAATATTGGAAAATTTTTAAAAATTTTTCAATTAGGCTCGTAAGTAAGAATCAACTATGATTTATTTATGACTCAGAAATTTGAGCACTTGCAAAATTATCATATTTTAGAGTCTTTTATGAGTCATAATTTCTGAGCGCTAAGAAATGTGTTGGTTGGGCAGCAAAATCAGCAAAATATTTGTAGAAAAAAATTACAAATCAATTTGAAATTTTAAGTTTTTTTTTTTTAGATTTTTATTTATGCGAATAAAAATCTACCCTTCTGAAATCAGATGTCTACAATATTTTTGTTGATTTTAGCAAAATATTCTGTTTTTTGCATTTAAACAAATTTAAGGTAAATATAGCAAGATATTGCAGTGGTTGCTTTTTTTTTTTTGTCTACAAATATTAAGCAAACATTTTTCCTGATTTCAACAGAATAAATTTCTATTTTCAATTCACTAAAATTCTATTCGAATATAACCAAAACTTTAAAAGTTTTATTTTTACTGCTAGTTTCCCTGGTAAAAATTTTAATATGGGGTCTAATATAACTACAGTCGAACTTCCATAACTCGAATCATCATTATCCCAAAAAAAAACTTCGACTTACGGAGACTTCGAGTTAAAGTTTGAATTTTTTATTTAAAACAGGTACTAACTGAAAACTACATACCAAGTTACAATGAAGTAAAATATTTTGAAATTAGTGACTGAAAATTTATTTTTTATTTTTGTTATTTTCGGTAAAAAATTACTCTAACTTGTTTAAAGCCTTATAGAGCTCATTAGGGTGATAACTTTTTTTGGACAACATTCTCCCCAGGGGTTTTCTATTAGAAAATATTGTATTAATGATAAAAAAAACTATTTCAGTTCAATTTGGTAAAAAAACCTTACGCACCGACAGCGATTTCGAAAATGCCTTTGATATATTTTTTTTTTAATTTTTTTTAATAACAATTTTCTTAAAATATGGTTTATACATATGTAAGTAAGCAAATTTTGAAGAAAACTATTCCATTGACTCGAAAACGGACTTTACTATTGAAATCAGCATGCCTTAATTATATAGATGTGATGGTCAGACGTTGAGGCATCAAAAAAAGTTTTTTTTTTTTAACTTTGTTTGATTCAAAACTTTAACGCGTTTGGTGCGTAAACTTTTTAACGATAGCGAAAAACTAAAAACGCAGTTCTTAATATTTGTCCATGCCCTACACGATTTTGTCTGGGGAGATTTGATATTTGCAAAAAATGCAAAAAGTTATTACCCTAGTGCTCATCAGTTGTAGTGTCATTCGTATTTAAATATAAATTCAATGTTATGAAAGAATTTTCTATATCATTTCTGGAAGGCTGATAGTTTCTTCCACCGAACCCTCGCCATCACTCTCCGATCCGCTCAAGACTGAATCCTCTGATACAGGATAGTAACGTTCAACAATATCATCATCAGTCGGAAAGTCAGTTGTGCAAAGCTCATTATCTACTTCAATATAATCCTGAAGAGTAGCATTACAAGTTATTTTGTTTGCTTTTAACCATGCTTCGTAGTCAGCTTCAATTACGTTTTCATTTTCATCAATATTACTCAAAAAATTAATTAGCCCACTTCATGTCTAAAATTAAAAAATTAATTGAACGTTTCAGCTATTAAACGTTTTGTTCATTACCTTTGCTTCCATTTATCAAGCCAACCTGTGCTCGCCGTAAAATTATCATCACCAAAACGCTTTGCGAACTCCATTGCCTTTTACTTTATTATTCCTCCAGATATAGGCATGTTTTGACTTCTAGCTGCTGTAAACCAATCGAGGACTGCTTTGTGGATATTTTTGAGTTCAAAAAAGAAGCACATGATGTACAAAAAGGGATTTCCCCTAAAAAAAGCAAGCAAAATATACAAACCAGCTAAACAAGCAAAAGAAAGCAAAATAAACAAACCAAAACAAAAAGCAAAATCAATAAACCAGTAAAACAAGCAAAAAAATTCGAGTTATAGAATTCGTATGTATGTATTTCGTTCGAGTTATGGAGAACTTCGAGTTGTGGAAGTTCGAGTTACGGAAGAAGAATTGTATGTTATTTATTCTCTTAAAGCTACTGCCAACCTAATTAGTTCGAGTTAGAGAAAATTCGAGTTATCTTATTTGATAAATTCACCTATACAAACACATACAAATTGGTCCGAAAAATGGGTCATTTACATGTATCTATTTATATTAAATTATATATAATTTTATACAATTTTATCCTAGATTTGTCAATAACCGAGATAATAAATTATATTTAATCCTTATTAATATTATAAAAATGACTGTTGGTTTGTTTGTTTGTCTGAGCATCACGTCCAAAACGCCTGAACCGATTTTATTCAAATTTGACACATAGATAGTGGGCGGTCTGGAAGGAACTAAAAGCTATATGAAATTTTTATATGATGGGCGTGGCACTTTTACGCCCACTTTTTCACTATTTTCGATATGGCTTTACCGATGCAATTGATATTTGGTACCCAGAAAGAGATGTCACAGATAAGCACTTTAAGTTATATCAAATTTAGATATTGTGGGCGTGGCACTTTTACGCCCACATCTTCACTATCTTCTATATGGCTGAACCGATTTTATTCAAATTTGACACATAGATAGTGGGCGGTCTGGAAGGAACTATAGGCTATATGAAATTTTATATGATGGGCGTGGCACTTTTACGCCCACTTTTTCACTATTTTCGATATGGCTTTACCGATGCAATTGATATTTGGTACCCAGAAAGAGATGTCACAGATAAGCACTTTAAGTTATATCAAATTTAGATATTGTGGGCGTGGCACTTTTACGCCCACATCTTCACTATCTTCTATATGGCTGAACAGATTTTATTGAAATTTGGTACACAGATAATGGGATGACTCATAAGCACTATTTGCTATAATAGATTAAGACTTGGTGGGCGTGGCAGTTTTGCGCCCACTTTTTGTTATCTTTTATATGGCTTAAAGGATTTTATTAAATTTTGGTACACAGATAGTGGGAAAACTGAAAAGTTATCCATCATCACAAAAACTAGGTCTAAGGCACGCTAACAACGTAGCGGGCAACGCCCGCTAGTTAGATATAAATATATCTGCCTTTCATAACTTAAAGTTATACCTAAAAGTTAAAAATTTAAATTTCTAGAAATCAACAATTTTGAAGAGCCACATTTTTTTTACGAAACATACCGAAATTTTTAAAATTATCCAGTATAAATTTAGTTTTTTAAAAATGTACCCATTTTTTAATTTGAAATTATATGAAATTATATGGTTATATTCATTTTATATCGATATTTAACTTTACGATATTTAAATTTACAAAAATATGTATAGGATTATATGTAATGCTATATAAAATTATAAGGAAAATATTTCCAGTATAATGTCACATATAATTTAATAAGACCTAGCATGAGACCAATTGTAATCATATCGATCACTGAATATATTTGGATTATTATTATATGGCTTATATATTAATATATAGAGTAAGATTTGGAGACATGTAATAATATCAGTTACCATATAAAAAATTTTCTCAATAAAAATTATCAGATGTATGTATTCGCATATAATGATATAAGCAGTTATGTGACTAAAATCAACGACTGGGCTAACTTGGTTCCTTTGCAAATAAAAACATTTAATATGTATTAAGTTTGGTGCCGATTGGATAAAGAAAAGTCGACGCGGAAATCGATTGTGAAATTGAAACTGGTTTTGTTTTTTGAAAAAAAATTTTGAATGTCTTAATAGTTTTGATTCTATATGATAAATAAATCGATATATAGACAAAATAATGTTTTCAATGAGATATAAAAATCCAAAATCGGTTAAGAACTAGCCTAGTAATAAAAAGTGCTCAGACCGCTAATGTGCCAAATATCACTTGACCACAAAAGTCGGCAAACACGTTTTTTGAAAATAATATTAACAAAAATTTCGTTAATATTACAGTTTTTGTTTGCTATTTTGAGTCCACAAATATTTAGTAAAAGTTTTTGCTAATTTTACAGAGTAAAATGCTATTTTCCATTACCTAAAATTCACATAGAATTAAATAAAATTTTGTAAAGTTAACTGATTTATTTTTGTTGTTCTTACTTTATTAATATTTAACAAAAAAATCTGCTAAATTTAGCAGTGTTTTCTGCAAGCTCTTTTTTAACAAATTTTTAGTAGCTTTTTCTGCTATTTTACAGTTTTATTTCTATGAGTGTATTAAATTAATTGAACACAGATTTTTCGTTATTTGCAACGCATTTTCATATTAATTTCGATACATTGTCTAAATAATCGATAAGCTCCTCGTCTTTAAAAAGTTGGCATCACTGTTAGCTTTTTATGTTTCTGTTATTTTACGCGAAACATTATGAAAAAAATGATGCGAATTACGACATGATCACGTTTTTATGGTTTTAATGACTTTTTTGTGTCTAATTTTGGTTGTCCCATTTAGATATTTTGGTGCTTTTAAAATGAAGGTGACTAATTTCTATTTAAATATCAGCTACAAATAGTTTTTTTATTTTATTTATTTTTTTCTTAAATTAAAGTCATGCCAAAATATTTTTTAATTCACCCGTGTTTGTAAATCAATTATATTGTGATTTTAATACGATTTTATGATACACTTAACTAAATTTTTGGACTTTGTTCGGTTTAGTCTTCTTTTGTATACTACTTATGTAGTTGTTACGACGCTATGATTTATATCAATTGATTTTTTAAATTTGTTTAATTAAAATATTTTAGTCTCTAAATGATGTTCGAAATTTAGTTTGTAAAAAAAAAAAATGTCTGAGTATTTAATTAAATATTTTTTTTTTGCCAACTTTTTGGCGGTTTAAATTCGAAACTTTGTGAGGAGTATAAATTAAATGCTTCAATTACTAGGGGAAGGTGGGTTTATTTGGGACGTAGGGTAACTTGGGCCTTTGGATTGTTTCTCATACTAATGCAATTTTAGAATTTCTTGTTCATAGATATCATGCAGATAGTTCTCTCAGTGTATTGGTGTTCTTGTTTTTCATAAAAAAAAATATTTTCAAGTTTAATATAATTTTTATTAAAAATAAAAATTATGTTTTTTTCGACCTTTAATTGTGCAATGAAATATAAAGAAATGTAGAGTATGGCCCCGAACTTGAATAATTTTCATTTTCATTGCACAATTGAAGGTCGAAAAAAACATAATTTTTATTTTTAATAAAAATTATATCAAACTTGTATAAAAGACAGGGAGAGTAAACTAGACTGTACTAGTTACTTTCCCTGTTTTTGTTTGTAAACAAAACAAAAAAATAAAAAGTAGGAAAAAACTAAAAATGTGTATTGAATATCCACCAAAGGTGGACCTTGCACACAACAAACAAGTTTTCAATTTATTTCAATGGTGATAATCTTAAACTTCGAGCTCATATATTAGTTCTCATGTAGTGAGTAAACTATATGAATGTTTGATGTTTGCCATGGGATTGTTACCTCTTTCAAAACGTGTTCTGATGATAGGAACCTAGAAAATTCCCGAAATAGTCCTATCAACACATTCCTGAAAGGGTCAAATAATAAATTTGAAACAAAAAAACTCTATAGATTAATTGTTAGGGACAATATCCTAATAAAGAAATATAGAGTATGGCCTCGAACTTGAATAATGTTCATTTTCAAAAATATATTCTTTTATATTTTTAATCAGGTAAATATAAAAATGTTGTTACGTTATGCATGTTACGAATTGGTTGCGTATTGGTTTTCAAAAATATTTAAACATTGCAGAAATGATGACAATTTTTGTGACTTTGGTCATAATGGGGTTATTTTGGGACATGTTGGTGGGGTAAATTGTTCAAGAAATTTTAACGCTTCTTCATACATACTTATGGAATATATTGTAAATTATAAATTTATTTGGACATTACGCCGCGGAAGTAAAAAAGAAAGCAACGAAGCTCCTCCAAGAGTTATTTAGTAAAAGTCATACAGGATATCAAACTTTAAGAATGGACGGCACTTCAAAGGTTTCCGCTATAGAACATTATGCTACTAAACCAAATATTAAAAAACCGCGGCTTTCATCATCTTCCCCAATATCTTTGGATATAATTTTTGCATATTTTTTTTTCCAATGAAATGTCTCTGAAATTAAATTCTAATAATTCAGTGAACTGCAAACACATGCAAGAGAGTGCTATTCACTTGAAATGTGCTAACAGACCAGCTAGTTTTTATACATGCTTTCATTACAATTCAGAATATTCAGACGAAGATTAGAAACTTTTCTTTATGTTTATCATATTTAATTTTAATTTGTAGTTTTATTTAATTTTGTTACTTGTTTTTATTTCATTTATCTCGTTAATTACACTGTGCTACACAGAAAAATAACTTACGAAACCGGTTTTAGAAGTTTCAATATACCCCCACATTTTCGAGATAAAGGTAAAAGTTTTTTTTTGCTACTGTCGAATTCAAACAATTATAACTCAGTCATTTTTCAACCGATTTTGAATTTTTAAACGTTTTTGAAAAGAAAATTACTTCGTCTGTCCAAATATATATACTTTTCCTATATTATTAATATAAATATGTAGAGATTTTCTTCATAACAACTAAAATTTTCAGTTTTTTTTTAAACTTTTTAAACTTCTACGAGGTTTTTTTTTCGAATCTTCTTTCAAGGCAACACTATTCTTTAAGTAGATGTTTTCCTGATTGAGGCATCACTTGTTAGAAGCGGTTTGAAAATTGTCAAAGTTATGGTACTTTATCTGAACAAGGAGATATTTAAATTCCTTAAATTATGTTTTTTGTTTTTAGTTTAACCATCACTGTTAAAGCTCCATTATAATTATAGTTTCCTTTATTATTTATGTTTGAATATATAAATATATTTTATATATTTACATATAAATTGAAAATATAAAATAATTTTATTTTCAAAACCGTTTAAAAATTCAAAAACGGTTGAAAAATGACTAAGTTATAAATGTTTGAATTCGACAGTCGCAAAAAATACACTTTTTTCCGTTATCTCGAAAATTTGGGGGTATATTTTAACTTCTAAAACCGGTTTCGTAATGTACTCACCGAGACTAACAACCTATAATAGGTTACTTTCAATGTTATTGCAATTTTTTTTTTTGTAGGCAGAGTGTTATCATCGAATAAATAAGAATTACCGTTAAAACTATTGTTTTTATTTTAATTTTTATGGAGTCCCAAATTACCCGACAACATCCCAAATTACTCCACCTTTTCTTTATTGAAAATATCGCCAAAAAATCCAACTAACGAATAATTTAGTTGTGTTCTTTTGGTTTAAGAAGCTACACCACTAACCACTCTTTGGAATGGATCTATCAAAAGATTAAACAAAAATAGAGGTGGGTGCTTCTTATTAGCTAAAAAATAACTAGTACCAAATCACCCCACCTTCGACTATTTATAAAGGGTCCGCCAAATAACTTTTTTTTTTTTTGAAAATGCTATAAAAAAAAAAACTACTGAATATTTTCTCAAATTTCTTTTTTTATTTGAAAGTACAATCCTTCCGGTTAATAATGGAAAATAATTTCATTCAAATGGCTGCATCGGCTGGCCATGCAGTAGCCTACACGATCGGTCCAATTTTTAAGCGCATTATCGATTGTGTGCAGCTGTATTTCATAAATGGCTTCACGAATATTGTCCTTTAAAGCGTCAATTGTCTCTGGCTTGTTGGCCGTAACACTTATCTTTGACAGCACCCCACAAATAATAGTCCAACGGTGTCAAATCGCAGCTCCGAGGTGGCCAAACGACATCAGCTCTACGGCTGATAATGCGATCTTCAAAAACAGGGCGCAAAACATCGAGTGTAGCTTCGGCTGTGTGGCACGTAGCTCCGTCCTGTTAAAACCAAATGTTGCCAATATCCTCCTCTTCAATTTTTGTGAACAAAAATTCGTTCAACATGGCCCGATAACGATCGCCATTGACTGTAACGGCCACTCCTTGCTCATTTTCGAAGAAAAATTACCCAATTATGCCTCTGGACCAAAATCCGCACCAAACAGTGACTCGGTTTAGGTGTATCGGCTTTTCAATGTATGCGTGCGGGTTTTCTGTGCCCCAAATGCGACAATTTTGCTTGTTTACATACCCGCCAAGATCAAAATGAGCTTCACCTGAAAAGATGATTTTTTTTGGCAAAATCGGCATCTTCTGTAAGTCGATCGCAGGCCCACTTGGACTTTGTATGGCGTCATTACCAAGGTCTTTATGCAAAATTCGTCTCAATGATGTCTCCGAACGACTGTGAATTGATGTTGATGGCGCTTCACGCACACTTTCTGCCACAGCAGCAATATTCTCGGGTGTAAGAACTGTTTTTGGCTTTTCACGCTTTGGGTTATCGATGAGGATGCCAGTTTCTTTCACTTTTTTCACAAGATAACGAACATATAGAGCTGACGGTGCTTCTCTTCTTCCAAAATCCGTACGCAATTTTCGCACACATTCTGCAACATTACCATGATTTTCAAAGTAATGCCACAATATTTCCCAGCGTTCAAGCGTATACACAACCATATTCGTTCAGCGAAGGATAAAACTAATTATCTGTCAAATCAGACATGAGCTAAGTGTTACCATTCACGAAATAAGCACTAGTTGAAAAAAAAATGTGAGATGGCGGACCCTTTATAATTTATTAATAGGCGTGATTTTTATTCAATTGGAAATGGTTTAAATCTTTTCTTTTGTCAGCAAATGTCAAATTACTGGCCCATAAATTGTCAGGGCATAAACAAAAAATTAAACAGTAAACAAATAGTTTTATTATATTTTCTTAATTAATTTATTAAATCAAACAAAGACTTTCTTAATCATTATCTGTAATTTATTGTGAATTTATGTAAATACATATAAGAGTCATTCCATGTCAAAACGAAGGATGTTTGACATGACGATTTTAGTTTGCTTTGTAATTTTGCAGACGTATACTTATTTCAAATATATTTGATACGTATTTTGGAAAAAATTAAAAAAAAAAATTTAAAGAAGTTACTTGTGTTTAGAAATTAAAAAAAAAAAGCATGAAAATATATCATATCGACATATCGATATTTAAATTAACGTATTTTAAAAACTACTAGGCCGATTTTAATAGTTGATAGCTTATTTAAATTGTCTTGTACTCTACTTTTTCTAAATGTTTTAAATGTAAATTTTTTACTTTGCTTGTTGAAAATATTTAAAAATATATAAATGTTTTTAATATTTGAAAGTATGTATTTTAAAATATTTTACATGCAAATTACAAATTTTTGTAGCATTTTTGTGAAAAAATTCTTAAAAAATAAAACCCATTGCCGTCTCACTTTGAAAATATCAGTATTTATTTAGTACAAACAAAAAATGTTAACAGATATTTAAATACGTTTTGAAAAAGTAGCGTACATGAACATTAAAATAAGCCATCAACAATTAAAATCGGCCTACTAGTTTTTTAAAATACTTCAATTTAAATATCGACATGTCGGAATACAGTCTGCGAAAGAACCAAAGCATACAACATGAATATCCATTTTGTTTTCTTATTAGTATTAGTTAAACATTTGCAAATATTGTATATGTACACTAGGGTTGGGCGATTAGTATGAAAGGAAAGAAATCTTAATGGGCGCTTCGTGTTTCTGATTCTTGGGATTGTACTGAGCAAAAAAGTCCACTAGACCATACGTCTACGGTGAAAATCGAGCTTCCAGATTTTGCCTTGCAAACAGATTACAATCCCAAGATTCAGAAACGCGAAGCGCCCATTAAGATGTTCAAATCGCGCCACCCTAATGTACACTGTATTGACATATGCTCGAAATTATACTCGTAGTCGTTTTAGTCGTGGTAAAATTTATGTCACTGCGCTGTTAAAATTAAATTTCAGATTTTGACAATAAAAACCGTAAACTCGAACGAAATTAATGTATTTTAACATTTTTATTCGAAGAATTTGAAATAAAAACTAAAATATGTAGAAGATTTTAGGAAAACTAATTTTTAAGGGGAGTTTTCTGGTAGTACAGTTCATTTGGACAATTTAGGGGGATTTGTAAAAATATAATTGGCAACATTGATTTATGTTGCCATTTAATCTTACATCATTACAGTATAACCATAAAATATTAGAAAAATTCTAGTAATAACGAGAAAGTAGAAAAATTATTTTCATTTTGTATGCTTTAGTTCTTTCGCAGAATGTATTTTTTTATGTTTTTCTTTTTTGAATTTGTAAACACAAATAAATTCTTTAATTTTTTTAAAAATACGCTTAAAATATTTTTGAAATAACAATACGTCTGTCAAATATTAAAACAAACAAAAATCATGATTTCAAAAATCGTTCGGTTTGACATGGAATGACTCATATGTATGAATGTATTTCATACGTGGGACTAATGAATTAAATGGACTATTGAAATGTTGATTTCATTACCATTGCATTGATATCAATGGGAATGAAATTATTTTCATTATATTTTTTCTTTAATAATGATAGTGATTTGAGGATTTTATTTTACAAATTAATGAAAATGGTTTTAAACTTCATTAATATTAATACACACAGAGAAAAAAAGTGCCAACCGAATTGTAAAGTGTATTTTAATGGTATCAACTTATAAATTCAGTTAGTACAACGATATTTTCATTAGATTTCTGAATATTTTTATTGTAGCAACTAAAATTCAGTTGAATTAACCGAACTTTGTTGTGTAAACAAATGTTAAGTTGTGGCAACCGGCTGAAATTAGTAATAATCGAATTTGAGTCGTAGTAACCAAATTTCAGTTGGCAACTAGCTAAATTTTTCTCTGTGTGTATCCATTGAAAAATAGGATATAAAAAACGTAACAATGTTAAAATTGTTACGTTTGTCCTAGGTCAGGATATGGATATTACTTTTAAGACTGGTTTGTAGCCAAGTAAAGTAGAAAGAAATGGAATGTAACGAGTGGAATTGAAACACTAAACACAAAGAACGAAATGAAATATAACGGTGAACGAAATTTGATTTCGAAGTGTGCTTATTATTATTCTTATTATCTCACATATTGGTAAACAAAATTAATAAGTCAACCAGTGGCACTTTCCTAAAAATAAATCCTTCGGGATTCCTTCCAAAACTACAGCTGTTGTATTATCAGGGCATATTTGTTTACCCATATACATAAGTACGTGAAAGTACAAATTTTAACATAGAATGGAAGATTAATCCAAAAAAAAACAATATGGAATGGAACGGGGAACGAGCGGAAACTAATACTCATACCAATTCCACTCATTACTTGTCTTATTCCATATCGCTTTGAATTCAAACAATTTTACATTTCATCCATACAGTTACACCTTAAAAAAAGAAATGATTTATTTTAATTTTCCAAGTCTGTTTCCAACCCAGAATTTTTTTTCGTAAACAAATTCTATCATTTGTAATTAGTTTTTTATGCTTTAGTGTGATTTCATTACCATTAATAATGGTTTTTCTAATTGAAAATATTAAAATTTTTTTCATTTTCATTTTCATTAGTATCATCTAATGGTAATGAACTTTCCAATGTAATGACAAATTCCCATGTATGATGTATTTACATATTTTTAACCAAAAGAGTTCAATAAACTTATTTCTATAACAAAAAAGAAAAACCAAACTAACTAATTTAAAAAAGTGACTACTATGCTGTTATAATAAAAAAATATAAATTGTTTTTTATTTTTTTTTTTTAATTTCTGCTCGTTTTAATCTTTTCATAATTCTAGTTGAAATGTTATTTAAGTTTAACGATAACCTATTGAACTTTTGTTTTTAAAAAAGATTTTTTTTACACGTGTTTTTCCCTTCATAATATTGTTTACCACAATTTCCGTAAAATGTGTAAAATTTATTTAAAATATTCCAGTTTTAAGTTTTTGTTTAATATTTAAAAATATACAATTGTTAAAATATTGCATTGTAACTGAAAGTTATGCATACAAATAAAGGCGTTTTGTAAAAATACTCGTGTCTACTATACACAACTGTCTGAAAAGTTCTTTTGTCTGAAAAGTTGTTACTAAAAAGAACTTGTATAAAACAGTTATTGAAAATTTTCCACAATTATTAAATGTGAACAACGTTTTCGTCTTCTGATAATGTTGATACTTTAAGAAGTAACTTCATTGGTTTAAAAAAAAAAAAAATATTATAACTAAACCCAGGTTTAAGCCAGGTTAAAGCGTTTTTGTTTTCTTATTTAAATCTTGGTAGCAATGAAAAGGGAAACAAAACAAGAAGAAGGCTGACGAATTATTAACACGATATCTTTTATCTCATGATCTTTAAAATTAGATATCAAATCGACTTACTTGTTTTCAAAACACATAAATTTAAACTTGGGACCGAAAATAACAGTTATTTTTAAATTTTGAAACAAAAAAAAATTATATAGAGGTAAATATCGGAGAACTAATTCAAGTATACCATATTGATAATAGTGAAGAAGTCTTTAATAAATTGTTCCGCTTTTTAAAATTTGGACTTTTATTTTTTCAAGCAAATATAAAAGTTATCTTTTGACATTTATCTTTTTAAGCAAAATAAAATTTATTATTTGACATATTTTTTTTTAGCAAAAATAGAAATTGGTTTTTTTTTTGCAAAAGTGCATTAAAATATTTTTGAAAAGCTCATAACAAACGCGTAAAAATGTGAGCACTTCCGATAAAAATAACCTTCTTGGGATAAAAATTTCCACTGCCATAATTTAATAAAAGAAAAAAGTTGCTTAAAAAATAAAAATACACGAGTAAAATTAATATTACATAATCTTACATAATGTTTCATAGTTTTGTAAAATTTAATATAATCATCATGTATGGTAAGATATAATTTTACTTGCCACTTTAATTTTTCGTAAACGGCATTTTTTATTGTATCTTACAATATGTTATACCATACCTTATTGGACGGGTCAGTTGTAAATTGAGACCTGTCCCGTGATAAGTGAAAACAGGACCGATCCCTTAAATACCTATCACGTGATAGGTGAAAAGAGGTCTGGTTTCTAAAGTACCTACCACGTGAACGGTTTAAAAGTCTCAATCACGTGATGGGTCTGATAGTACCCGTCATGTAGTAGGTGAAAACAGAGTCGGTTAGTAAAACACATATCACGTTATTTGTGACATGTCACCGGTCCTGTGATATGTCACAGACAGCAATTGAGGACAAGCCTATGTTAAAGTGACCGGTCCCTTTCATATGAAAAAACCGGTAACGTGACCGGGTCCCTGTCACAATAAACTAGACACGTGATGTTTCATGTACTAGGTTCCTTTTGCGTAGGGTTTTTTTCTATTAGCGTAAAAATATTTAAATTTGTAAGAAATAAATCTATTACCAAAACAATAAATCAAACTAATAACACTATGGAGATAACTAGGGCAACCAAAAAACAGCTCTAATAACAATATTTTAAGTGCTTAAAAAAAGATCGAAAAACAGTTAAATATGTCATTTGAATATAACAATATGTCGTTAAATTTAAAAAGACACAGTTAATTTCACAACTTCCCAACCGTTAAAAAAATCTTACTAGCAAATCACTGTTTTATTAGAAATTTGCTGATAATACACTAGAAAAACACAATTTTCACAGAGTTTTGCCAGTACCATCCTCCAAATTCATTGTCACAATAATAACAATTCTTCCAATATTACAACCATTAATTAATTTTTTTTAAAACATTTTATTAGACTGACAGAAATTTGTGCGTAGTATTAATGAATTCCTTCATTAATCCAATGAATTTTTTCATAAAAAAGTAACCAAAGAAACGTTTCATTGAGTCATTAAATAAATTTTAATGAATGGTTTCATTGACCCAATGAAATTTCATAAAGTATATGAAATTTTTTTCATTAATTAATAAGTTTCATGTGTTTAATGAATAAAATTCATAGTTTGTATGAAATATTTTCGTTGATATTTAATAGTTTGCCCTTTTTATGATTATTTTAGCATAGAATTAATTTGGTGGTTATTGAGAAATTATCATTCGTTGATATTTATTTATAAGGTCTGGTCTGGTCCAATTTTAATTTATTTCTGCTTTTATTGCTTTATTTTCATAAAATTGTTCAATCTTTCTTTACACTTTTTATAATTTGTGTTCAAAGATAACATATTTTCTTATATGTCGGTACAAAATATGTAATTTTTATTTATCTGGCTTGGAATTCTGTAGAACGATCGACGTTTATAGTCCGCTTTTTGTAGTTAAATTACGACCATATTAGATAAAAATGTTAAATATTGTTAACAATGCTGTTAAAAACAAAAACTTTATTATCGTTTAGCATAACGTTTTTGTGTAACATCGTCGAAACGATAACAATTTAGGTCGTGTTTTGAAAAAAATTATGTCGTTTTTCTTAGAGAATCTGTTCCCTGGAATTTCGTAAAAAACTGTTAGCTCTAGCCAAATTTAATAAAAAACATTTATTTATTTCAAATTTTCAGTTTTTTCATTTCAAAATGATAGTACAAAAATTTTTTTTTTCCTATTACAAGTCAATTTTTTTATTGAAAAAAATTTGAAAATTTTTCATTGATTTAATGAATTTTTTTTATGAAGTTATGAAAAATCATAACAAATGTTAATGAAAAAAATACCCATATTAATGAATTTTCATTCAGTTAATGAAATTTTCCATTAAACCAATGAATCGATTTTAATGAAATCGTTTCATTAATACTACGAAGGAAAATTCTATGAGTGTTGGTATAATTTACACGTTTATGTAAAAAAGTAAGACCGAACTAGGTTGCGGATTTTTAAATGTGCGTTTTTTTATAAACATTTCACAAAATTAATTGAATTTAAGGTATTTGGAAAGCACCCGATTGTTAATCTCACGTTCTACCAATGTATAACCAACGCATGCCAGTGCTGTTCCGTTTATATTTTTCTGCCTGGGGTTTTATTACAATTGTTACTACAAATAAAATTTGTTGTAAAACTTTTTCATTGGAATTTCGTCAGTCAAACAAATGTGCAATAGAGAAATTGTTTTTCCTAAGCTCAAATTGGTTTATTAAAATATTGTTTTTAAACCAACAACATTCTAACATTAAATTTCCAACTAAAAAGAAAAACTACTTCAAAATACTGATTGGTAAAAATAGCAAAAAAAGCTCTCTTTTTAAAGAAAAACGTCAAAAAATAGTTTATATTTACAAAATAAGCTAAAAAAATATAATATAAATATAAATATTTTTAATTTTGAATCACACTCCTAGACGAGGACAAGAAATTCTCATTGAGTTTGTGATTTAACATAACAAATATCTCTAGAAATTCTAATAACAAATTCCCCTGAAATTTTCTTGGGCAGGAATGAAATCCGGATAGGGACAAGCCTACAGCAGATTGTTTTCACAATTTGTTAAATACGTTTTGGGACTTTAGCACATTTAATTACTATAAATGCAATTAATGTTATCCCGATGAAAATGCATTTAAAAATGTAAAAATGTTTTCAATTAATTATTATCTTTATTAGACAATTTTCAAATTATGAAGGCTCCTTAATATAATAACATTTTAAATAAATCATTTCCACATTTCAATATGCAGTATTAATTGAAAAATAAAACGAAATTCGTTTTGAATAAAAAAAAAAAAAAAAACTAAATAAATGGCCAATTATATATTGATTGAATCACAGAGATTTAATTAAACATCTCTAAATATGTTTTCTTTTTATTATTTTTATTTCCAGATTTCCAGAGAGAATTCGCAATATTTTCAAACTAAAGGAAATTAAAAAGTAAAAGCTTTTTAAACGCCATCAAATATTCAAAATACATTTATTTAATTGCAGAATCAAGTGTTTTTTTTCTCAATTATTTATTAATTTATTAAAAACAAAAAAAAAAAAAAACAAAATGGTTAATATATCAGTAAGTGTTAAAAATTTATTAACAATTAGTTTAAAGAGATTTTAATTTTTTTTTTTTTTTTTGTAATTTATTCCATTTTAAGCAGGATAGCACCGGCAAACATGCCCCCCAAGAAATGGAACAATTTTTACCCGGCGATGGTTTTAAGCGGTAATACAAAGTAAGTTGATGAATTATACTATATTCATACATACTAATAAAATCTAATTGTTAAAGTTTTATTGTTCATTTAAATTTGAGCGGATATTATTATTAGAAGAAGGTTATTAAATTATTTAGCTGTTGATAACTTTGCAGTAGCGAGCGTGACAATTTTTGTTTGCTAAATTTTTTATGATCACAAATTAAGCCAATTATTGTTATAAATTTGATAATAATACGTACATAATTCTCATTGTACTATGGGCCAGAGTTCTAAACTAGTACTGAACATATTTGTACAAATATAGTTATTCTTGTAAAAATTAAGTATTCAAATGTTTAAAGTAAAATATGTTAATTGCAAAAATTACTAATAACTATGTATATTAAAGTTTCATAAATAAGTAGCATTTCATATAAAAACGTATAAACTTTTCAATTGCCTGGAAACTTCCCTATGGGGAATGGGACCGGTTCTGCGTGTGCCACAGGATCGGTCCCTTCGTGCCAGAGACCGGTCCTCTGCTAAACCCTACCCTACGTAAACAACTGGCAACTTTAACATGGGCTTGTCATAGGAGGGGGTCATTTGTCCTGCTTTAAACCACATAGTGGCATGCCAGAGGACTTACCAAAGATTTGTATACCACAAGACTGTCGCTAAAGGGTCATGTCGTATAAAATAAACGAAAACTAAACAGCTTCCAATGGCTAAAATTCTGGCCAACTGGCTTTTTCTTGTTAATAAGCATTCTGGTTAAGTGGTATGTCCTCCCTTTACCAGTCACAGGATTGGTAATTTTAAGACAATTGACACTGCTTAACCCACTTCAGTATTAAATTACACCAGTCCTGTGATAAGTCCTTCTTTAACCAGTCACTTTTAAGTCAATTGACTCCCTAATTCTCCATAGGGCTCAAACAGAACAAAAAATTCACTACCACCTCTGTTTCAACATGATTTTAAAAGTGTATACAAAACACATGAAAATTTCAATAAAACTTTTAATACCCGATGAAAAAGTTGCGATATGGGTATATATTAGAGAGGGTCGATTTGTAGGGAGGCAAAAAAATCGCTCAACTTACAAGGAAAATCGTATTCTAGGGATCAAAATAAGATACTTTGCCGAAGCAACAATACCTCTAAAACGAATTCTGATGTCCCGACTTTTGACCAGTAGGGTCAAATTTTAAAAAAATCCCACTGATATTTCAGAAAGTAGAGGGAATCTCTCCCAGATTAGGAGTTACTTCTTCTCCGGGAGACGCGCAATCAGATTAATGCATAAATCATCATTCTAGGTGACCGTTAAGGGGTTAATATTAAAGTTGAAAGAGGGCCTTTTTAGCCGTGTTTTTACAAGCAAAATGGACAAATCTCGGGATTGAGATATTTCAGAAAGTAGGAGGGAGTCTTTCCAAGATTAGGGTCTCTATTTCTTCTCCGGAAGACGCTCTAGCTGATGAATGCATAAATTATATTAGATTGGGGTTGGACTCGATTGGGGCACTCTAAATGGGTCAAAGTGGGATTTTTCAAAATTTGACAATACGGGTCAAAAGTCGGGACATCAAAAATTCGTTTTAGAGATATGGTTCCTTCGGCAAAGTTTCTTAATTTGATCCCTAGAATACGATTTTCCTTGTACGTTGAGCGATTTGTAAATCGACAGCCCTAGTAATATTATAAACATATCTAGTCATATATATAATTTAATATCACATTTTATCTTAGTTGATCCGAAAAATGGAATACACAACCTTATCTTATGTGATCCCATGGGATCTCATCTGATATAATTTGATCCGAAAAATAGGTCTATATAATTTGATCGTGTTATATAAAGGTTGTTTTTTTATAGAGGTATAGAACTTTGAAATGGAATAAAACAAAGATGAATTTTGTTAAATTGACATGAAATTTACTTTATTCGAAAGATAATCTTCTGGCATTATAATTTGACTTCTGGCATATGAACGCCACGGCTGGCTCGGACGTAGTCTAATCTGGATTTCCAATTTTGGATGACTTTTTTCCAACATTTGTTTCCGTTTATTGGCAACAACGCGGCAAATGTTGTCCTCCAAGTGGTCAATCGTTTCGGGCTTATCGGTGTAGACTAGCAACTTCACATTTTCCCACAGAAAATAGTCCAGCGGGCGTTAAATCACACGATCTTGAAGGTCAATTCACGGGTCTGAAACGTGAAACTATGCAGTTACCAAACGTTTCCTTCAATAAATCAATTCTGGCACAAGCTGTGTGACATGTTGCGCCGTCTTGTTGAAACCACAGTTCCTGCACATCATGGTTGTTCAACTGATGAACGAAAAAGTCAGTAATCATGGCTCTATAGCGGTCACCATTGACGGATAGACTGATTAGGGTCTTCCTCTACGCTACGCTCTACAGCAGCAATGACTTCTTCTGTACGCACTGTACGACGTCTCTGTGGATGCATATGTATCATTTAGAGTAAACGTGGTGCGAAAACGTTCCATAGTTAATCGAATTAATTGCTCTGATGGACGATTATGTTGACCTTAAAATAGACGTAGTGCTCGATACGAAACTTCGAACAGAACCATGATTTTCAAAATAAATTTGCACAATTTGGAAGCGTTGTTCAGGCGTCAGTCTATTCATGTTGAAATGCCAACCAAACTAA